>CAUYRT010039234.1:0-134685 GCA_963574885.1 Lepilemur ruficaudatus | reverse complement strand
GGTGGCTCACGCCTGTAATCCTAGCACTCTGGGAGGCCGAGGCGGGCGGATTGCTCAAGGTCAGGAGTTCGAAACCAGCCTGAGCAAGAGCGAGACCCTGTTTCTACTAATAATAGAAAGAAATTAATTGGCCAACCAAATGTAATATAGAAAAAATTAGCCGGGCATGGTGGCGCATGCCTGTAGTCCCAGCTACTTGAGAGGCTGAGGCAGAAGGATCACTTGAGCCCAGGAGTTTGAGGTTGCTGTGAGCTAGGCTGATGCCATGGCACTCTAGCCGTGGGCAACAAAGTGAGACTCTGTCTCAAAAAAAAAAAAAAAAAAAAAGTCAGGGAGAATTAGAGTGAGTTTGGGGAAGCCAAACTAAGGAGTGTGTGTGTGCAAATGTTAGAAAACTAGCACGTGCATTTAAAATGCAAGTGAAATGACCACACATCCAATCAGTCCTTAAGTCTCATCAATGTTACCTCTACATTTCTCCTTAATAATTACGAATTACAACGAATTCGGGGCCTCGTTCCGTCTCCTGAACTATTAAAATGGTTTCTAACCTCTCGCCTGTTCCCATACAACTTCTCCTAGCCTTTAGCATTTTCCTTCTAAAACAGAGCAAATACAATCATGCCATCCCCTTCCCACAAGCCTGCAATGATCTGGTCAAGTACAATTCCTGAGCCTGACACCCAAGGCCCTCTGCAATCTGACTTCGGTCTACATTTCCACCATCATTTCCCTCCACTACTTCCTACCTATCCCATGCCCTGGTTATACCTGATTACTTACTATTCCCCACAGATACCATATTCTTTGATCACGGCAATCCGTTTTTCCTAGAATATCCCTCCTTGCTTTTCTCTCTGGAGAAACCCTACAGTTCATCCTTAAAGGCCCAGTTCAATGTCATCTTCATGCTGAGGCCTTCCTCAAATTCCCCAAAGTGACTGCCTTAATCACTTCTTCCTCTGTATTTCCATCATGTTTTTTCTAGTTTTGTATTATCAAATACAGATAACATAGAACACTGTGCTAAATTAGTACCTTTTAACCTATTTAACTGGGATCCTTTGATATTCCCTGTGTCTGACCCACGACAGGAGCTCAATAAGTACATGATGAATGCATTCATCTTTTATGCCTCTTCTTTACAGTCCAAAGCACTTGGAAGAAAGGACAAACTTGTTTTCTGGGAGTCTGCAGGCCTACAAGCTTATGAACTATATATAACTCTTCAATCAGGACTTTCTGTGGTTTAAGGAAAGAGCACTGGATTAGAATCAGAAGAGCCAGCCCCAGCCCTGTGCCCTGTGTCACACCTCAGGCAAGCTCTTAACCTAAAGGAAAAGACTAAAACTTACCCTGCTTATCACTGAGGGCTTTTCGGACCTACAAATGAGGCGCTGTATGGTAAAGCACTTCACAAACTATAAAAGTACATAGTGTGGGCATAGTTATTGCAACTGTTGTCATCACTGTTTTATAATTGTTATCGTTGCCAATATCCCAACAAAGCCATCACAGAATTTGTTCAGATGGGTATCCTATGCAAGCCAGCCTGGGAGGCCAATGACTTGGCATTTGTGCCATTCCCAGTGCCTTGCTTCAGCCCCATGGTCTGCAGTTAGGGTGAGGTGGAAAGAGTGGAGTGGGAAGGCCCTGACACCCTACTTCATGCTGCTACTTCCTAGCTATGTAGACGTGGTCTCTGAGACCCAGGAACAGGAATAACAATGCCTACCTCACTGTGGTGTTAAATGAGATGAGATATAGGTATTTATATAAAGCATTAATACATATCCATCTCTTATGAGTCTCCAGTAAGCATTCCATGAGTGGCTGGGAAGATGTAGCCACTTCTTCCCAACTCTATAAGATCTGCATGCTCCAATCATTGCCCTCCTTCTGTTTCTTGAACTCACTGAGCTCGTTCCTACCCCAGGGTTTGTGCTTCCTCTGCCTGGAACCCCTTTTCCTTAGATCCTGGCATGGCTTCTCATCAGAAAGGCTTCCCTGACCCCACCAATCATTTTCCAGAACATTACTCTCTTCCTTTTTCTCATAACATTTCTCTCTATCTGCAACCACTTTGTTCGATTGTTTGTCTAATGTCTATCCTCTGCACCATAATGTATGCACCACTCGAGCAAGGACTGTTTCTTTTGTGCTCCACACCAGGTCTTCAGTCCAAAATAGTGTCCAGAATATAACACACACTCAATATACATTTCTTGAATATTTAGAGAATGACCAATCGTAGTACAACTGCTCCCATGTTCTCTACATCTGTATAAACTTCCAATTATCTTTTACTATTGAGTGGGAATGAAATCTAGGAGGTCACTTAATATGGCACTCAGGGTAGCACCACAATGTCCAAGTTTATATACATATTTAATAATGTGTAACACTCATTAATGGACATTAAAATGCAATCCAGGAATAGGGGAAACCTAAAAATAATATGCCAACTCCTGCCCCCTATAGAAACACAATGACCAAGAATGGCATGCTGACCCTCACCTACACAACTGGAACTGAGGTACTCAGCAAAAACGTTAAATTATGTTTGTTCAATGAATCAGGAAGTTCACTGGATCCTATTTCACATTTTCTTTCCCTTATTTTATGCTAAAATTGTCCTGGTCCAAGACTAGCCTGGGAAGAAATTTATAAGGTCCTTGATCTCTGAAACATCAACTAGAACAAATAATTTCAGGGAGCCCAGGAATCTAGGCAATTTTTCTTTCCTCCCAGGGAGCTGTCTCGAGGGCAAGATACACAAAATCCTCCCAAGCCTAACAACCTCATGCCTGTTTCTGACTAGCCCAGCCTTAGAGGAGATCTAATAAATAAATAACCATGGCAATCCTGTATAATGTATGAAGGTTACTTTCCAATGGTCATTTCAATTAGAATAGTTTCAATTAGCAATAGCATGCTGGTCTACCAAATAGGCTTATGAATTTATTTGTCATTAGCAGGAAATAGAAAACAGGTAGCTTAAAAAAAAAAAGGCATCCTAGACCCAAGACTAAACCCATCTTTTCCTCCCAAACTTGCAGTTCCTCTGGCTTTCCTTTTTTCCATTTAAATGCATCACTATCTACTCTGTTGCCTAAAGAAAATGACATTTATTGAACTCTTACATGGATGACTGTTCTGGCCACTTTATAGGGCAGCTAGAAATCTCAGCATCATCCTCACCTTACTGGACCCAAATTGTCCATGTCACTTCCTGAACATTTCTTTCTTCCTTCCATCCTCATCGCACTGCCACTGCCCCAGTTTAGCTATCAATTCTCCCCAGGGCTAATGTGCTAGTCTCAGAAGCAACCCCCTTGCCTTGAGTCTCATGCTGTACAATCCTGAAGACTTTTAAATGGAGACACCAGAATGCCTTCTCCCACAGAAGACTCTTCTCTGCTTCTTACTGTGGGCAAGATGAGGTGTGCTCCTTCGCCTCGTCACATGAGAGCCTGTGACTGCTGTGACAGTAGGAATACTGTTCCTCCTGCCATCACTGCCCCTTGCATCCTCCCCTTCATCCATGTCCTAACACTCAGATTCCAGAACTTCCCAAGCTGTTTACAACTTCAGGGTCCTGGCATAGTCTTTTTCCATTGCTTAGAATTCCTTTTCCCTTTCCTTCCCCTTGAGAATTCTTACTTATTTTCTAAGGACCACTCCAGGATCTCCCCCTCCTCTTCAAGGCATTCTCTGACACTCCCTCCCTACACCCCAATGGAGTTAACCATCTCCAAGTTTTGACACTGATCACCCAGTATTATAACTGTCTTAATAGGTACTTCCTTCAGGGAAGTCCCTGTCCTGAGTTTTATTCATCTTTTTATCCCCAGAGATGAACTCTCCCTGGAGACTCTTAGATAAATGGTCTTAAAATGACTGGGCTTCTCCGTGTGTCTGGCTCTCTTACTAGACTATCTGTTTTCTGAGAGACGGAAGACTATTTTATCAATCTTTCTAACCTCTCAGCTTATTACTATGCCTGCCACATATGGCTGCTCAGTGTGTATCTGTAGAATTGTTTTGACTATGATTGGCTAAAAGAAAACAACCCCTTCAGTCCAAAGTATTAACAAAAAAATCCCTCTGAGCGGATTTCTAATGAGCTCATTTTTAAAAATTTAAATCTAAAATTTCTCCTTCTCCTTGAGATTATAAACTACCACAGGCATTAATTTACTCCACAAAGATTCATCCTCCGAAACTCTTGGCTTTTAATGCTAACTCAACTAATTGAGGTACCTTGGGGATAATAAGGCATTTCAAACATGCTTTCTAGTTGGAATTGCCTGGCAGAGGAATGGGTATTGATTCTCTCAGGCAGAAGAGGCTCCTTGGAGAAGATTTTACCAGCATTTAAGTTTGGAGGGAAAAAAGTCTGTCTTTCTGAACTCAGAATTTCAGCTTAGAGAATGGAGCTGCCAATGGGCTGTTGGTGTTCCTCGGTAGCTGGGTACCCTGCCCCAACACACAGGCAACATTACAGGAAGGCATGTCACTCAAAGAGCAGGGCAAGACCTGGGGCTTACAATGAACCCTCCACACCAGCCTGAGGATTATATAATTTTCTCCTCCACTTCCCTACCTCACAGGAAATTAGCTATAGTGCATCCAAAGAACTGGAATAAATAAAACTCCTCTGCTCACAACTGCAATGACCGTCGACACCTAAAGAACTACACTCCCCTTGGTCTGGCTAAATCAAAACCAGCAAGGAAGCCCACCCAAGTGATTACAAGGACCTGGCCTTCTTTCTCTATTCTTTCAGTGTTGCTGCTCCACACACAGAAAGTCAAGAAAGAACGATAATATCAGTGCTACAGATGTGATTATCTAGTCTGCCATTACTATAGAATTTCCCCTCATTTCTCTGCAACCAATTTTGAGTTCTATTATGTGAGCTGAGAGGAGAAAGTAGAATGAGCATTTTAAAGGACTGTGACATGCTCATATTTTGGTAAAATGAAACTAGGCCATACACTGAACATTCTACACCTTTATAGGAATGGATTTTTCCTTTTATAAATTTTGAAGAAAGTCCTTTGAACCTCTAACAAAAATAAATCTGCATTGCTGGAAGGAATGCAAAATGGTACAGCCACTTTGGAAGAGAGTTTGGCAAGTTTCTTATGAAACTAAACATACTCTTAACCATAGGAGCCAGCAATCACACTTCTTGGTATTTATCCAAATGAGTTGAAAATTTATGTCCACATAAAAACCTACACACAGATGTTTATAGCAGCTTTACTCATAATTACCAAAACTTGGAAGCAAGCAATATGTCCCTCAATAGAGGAATGGATAAGTAAGCTGTGGTATATCCAAACAATGGAATATTATTCAGCACTAAAAAAAATGAGCTATCAAGCCATGAAAAGACATTTGGGGACCTTACATGCGTATTACTAAGTGAAAGAAGCCAATCTGAAAAGGCTACATATTATATAACTCCAACTATATGGCATTCTTGAAAACGCAGAACTATACACAGTAAAGAGGTAAGTGTTTGCCAGGGGTTAGGGGGACGGAGAGACACATGGTAGGGCAAAGAGGATATTTAGGGCAGTGAAACTACTCTGAATGACACTGCGATGATGGATACATGTCATCATAAATTTGATGTGTACATATATAGTATGTACAACATCACGAGTGAGTCCTAAGGTAAACTAGGGACTTTGGGTGATAATGACATGTGGATATAAGTTCATCGATTGTTACAAATGTATCATTCTGGTGGGGGAAGTCCATAGTAGGAGACGCTGTGCATGTGTGGGGGCAGGAGGCATACGGGAAATCTCTACATCTTCTGCTCAGTGTTGCTGTGAACCTAAAACTGCTCTAACAGATATATTTAAATACAACATAACAAGACAAAATTGAAATTCCCTGAAGACTGGGTAGCCTTTTTTTAAAACCAATTTCAGTTGTCTTATGAAGTAGATACATCTGGAAATCAAAGGGCTTTAAAAAGAAAGAAAGAGAAAGAGAAGAAGAAATGATGAGATTCCCCACACCCTGCACAAAGCAAAATGAAGTTCTAAGGGTTTCACTGTGATGAACACACAGACAAATCACACAGCCCAGTTTTTACACCACTGAATCCAAACTATGAATGTTAGAGGAAGACAATATTCCTATTGTCAATTTCCATTGTCAAGGGCTAACAAACCAGGATACTTGAACATATTGTGAATTCCATTAAAAAATTAAAAAGAAACTTAAAAAGAAAGAATGCTTCCTTTTTCCTCCTAAGGCTCCTCCCCTTTTAGATTTATTTTGTATGACTGCCTAGGGCTAAAACAGGTTATGTGTGTTAGAAGAAGAAAAAAATTGCATATGGAGCTCTAGGCAAGCGTAAGGGCAGGAGAGAAGCAGCTACAGAAGATTTAACCACATCTATAAATTATCGAATATCAACTGCAATTACAGGAAAATAAAAGAGAGGGAAGTGAATATCTTTAGATGAAGAGAATTGCAATTGTTTTGTCTGGAGAGAAGGGGAAGAAAGCAGTGAATAAAGCATAAGGTAAGGATGGAGGGAGGGTGCCAGATCAATGGAGAAGACAAGCTACTGTGTCAGAAGGGGGAACACGTGCATTCCAAGGGGATTTTAGAAGATTCCCTGGGGAGGACAGATTTGGCTGGGCCTCAGAGAAAGGGCAGGATTTTGGCAGGTAGAGGAAATCAGGACAGGACAGGAAGGCATGCCTGCTGAAGTTATGGCCAGAGGGTCAGGGAGAACTGGGGCGGAGTGGATTCATCTGTTCATTCATGCATTCAACAAGTATCTGTTTAGCACTTGCCAGTGACAGACGTTGTAGATGGCAGAAGACAAGAGGTTAAGCAAAATATAATGAACAGCGACAAAACTGCGCACAGCTTTGCACATTAGATTACATTTGCTATAGGCAGCAGGTTGCCTAGTGGGATGGAAGCCATGGAATGTGTTGTTTACCCTCCATTCCTTGCTCCTCTAGTCTCCCCTCTTATGCAGAGGCAGCAAGGTACAACCTGCACTTATCAGATTCCCTGAAGCTAGGACTCTGAAGGACAATTAGGTTCCACCAATTAGATACACTTGCATGACATTTGGAAAGTGAAAATGAGAGGGAGATCATCTTCCTGACCTTTATGGGCTATTTTACACTTTGACAAGTAAGATCATTGAGATACGAGATTTTTCTGCAGCACCATTTTAGGGTCCATCATCTTCCTGAGTGAGGAAAAGCAGCTGTAAGCTAGTAGCATCTCTGCCTTCCTGAGCCATGAACAGCAGATATGGCTGGGAGTTCTTGAACTTCAGACCTGCAATAGGGACCTTAGAAGTAGACCTTTGGTGCATCATTCCTGTGCCCCCTCCTCTAACTCTCCTCTGATTTGATAATTCCCAAATATCCCACATTAAATCTTTTCCTGATTAAAATACTCAGAGTGGCTTCTGTTTCCTATAATGAGTCCTGAATGGTGTAGCCAATAAGGATTTTTAAGCAAGGGAGAGAGATGATCAGATTTGTGCTTCAGGCAGTGACCTTGGCAGCTGCTTAGAAGATGTATTGGAAAGAAGATGGCTTGACTAGAGACAGATCTGGGAAACTTTTAGGAATGTCCAGCTGAAACTATTATACATGGAATACCTGGGCTAAATGAAATAGTTGTGGTAGGGATGGAGAAGAAGGGATAGAGATAAGATATCTCATAAATAGGACTTAGAGGATCTATTGGAAATGGGGTGGGTTGGAATGGGAGAAGAAATTTAAGCTTGGCCCTCTACCTCTGCTGGGGACCCTTTGAAGTGCCCCACTGCACTCCCACTGTCATAGCACCCAACTGCACTTCCTCAAAACTCACCCTCACTTCAGGCTTCAGACTGCCTTTGCCTTGCTCTGTGTTGTACCCTAAATACAGAGCACAGCGATTGGCCTATAACAGAGTGCTCAGTACACACTGGCTGGGTGGAGAGAGGACAGAAGGAAGGAAGGGAGGGAGGAAGGAAGCCTCCAACCTCAGAGCCACTGTGAGGACTGAGATTCTGTTAACCAAAGAAGTAATTATAGGCTGAGTACTGCCTGAATAATGTTGAATCTTGGATTAATGGAGCACCCAAGTGAAGAAAACTAACAGACTGGCAGGAATATGAGTCTGGAGGTCGAGAAATACATGAGCTTGACACAAATTCTGGGGTTGCTACAGAGAATGAAAGCTGACTGTTTGATGGAAAAGAGAATAACTCAGTGAACCTTGGGTAATGCTCACGTTATTATAAACTACAAAGAGAAGAAAGTCTATCAAATATCAGTCACCATACTAGACACTATGTCTACACATGAATTGTCCTTTTAATCCTTACAACAACTTACAAGTAAAGTATTATTATCCCCACTTTACAGATGAGGAAACTAAAGCTCAGCGAAGTTCAGCATTGTCCAAGGTCACATAACTGGTGATGACTAAGCTGAGATTCAAACCCAGGTCTGTCCGGCTCTAAAACCTGTACTCCTCATATACCCTCACAGCCTCTACAGGAAAATGGAGTTGGAGAAAGTGAATGAGGATTGGTCAGAGAGGAAAGAAGAGAAGCAGAGAAATGCTGTGACAAAGAAGCCAGTAAGTAGACCAAAAAAAAAAAAGATGAGATGAGAGCAGACTAGGAAATGCCAAGAGGAATCCACGATGTTTAACTATAATCAAGTGACCTTGAATAGGGCAAGGTAGAAAAGATGTACAGAAGCTATATTCTTTGGTAGTAACCGGAGAAAGAAAAAGGACCTTCTATGAGCCACGTGAAAAAGTTTGATGGTCATTGGAAGGACAGGGATTGGACAATTGTATGCGGGAGATGCAAAGTTAAGCAAGAATTTCTTTAACATAAGCAAGATGTGAGATGTACGTGGGTCAAAGAGAAGAGAACAGGGAAGGGTGGAGATCAGAGATTTAGGAAGTAAAGGAAATGAATAAGAAAGGTCCCAAGAAGACAGAGAGAAGGGATGGGCCAGCCTTTGAGAAAGGAAAGAAAACAGACTGGTAAGACTTAAGTTGTGGTCCTGAACCTGATGTCTACCAAGGAAGTGATGAGGATCTGAAAAACAATCTCCAGTTTGCCTATAAGACTAACAGAAATTATACATTTGCCTCTGATCGGGCTGCACACAAACAGAAACGATTTATTTCCTTTTGACTGGAATTATATCAACCCATTTTGTAGTACCAATTATCTCATGCTGATAAGAAACTCTGATAGACAGTTAAATTTGTTTTTGGTTAACCAAAAGACAGTGATCACAAATTATCATTCATTAAATGCTGTCTTTTTAAATAGTCTTCCAAAACATACATCCATGGTGAGGAAAATGAAAGTGGCCCTTTGTAGCAAAACAATTATTAACTGTCATTAGAATTAAAGGCTGTTTCTTGAGAACTATGGACATACACAATACAATAAAATATTATTTAAATATCTAAAAATGTTGTGGCCAAAAAACAAAAAGAAAGCAAGCAGTAAATAGATTAATTAAATCCAATCTAGTCATGTAGCAAGCCAGGTAGATAATTATAGACACAAATCAGACTAGAGAAGGTACAACCAGAATCCAATGCATGGAGGCTATAAGACGATTCCATGTGGACATGTGGATTTGGAGGCCTCACTAGTACAGCTTCTGTGGGAGAGGGGTCTATGTATCCCCTGTGGTTGTAAGGAAAATCCAACTGGACACTTGCAGCTCCCAACCTCAGCAACTAGCAAAACAGCTCTGCCATTGATAATAGAAATCCTTCCTTAGAGGATAAATATCCATTAAGCCTGGGAGAGCTTAGAAATACAGGGAATTAATGTTATAGATCAAATCTCTCATATCAATATTTTTATGTTTGATATTTTAAAGTGTTTATAATGTTTAAGAGAGTTTGGCATATTGGAGTATCTAATAGATGAGTGTGGTGATTCTAACGTAAATTGTGTGATTGTGTAACTAAGACTTGTGACTTTAAGTTAAAAGATATGGTAGAAATTTTGCTAAATTCCACCTACGATATAAGGAGAACTTAAGTTTCACTATGTTCATACATTTGCTTTACTAGATTTATAAGAATTAGAAAGATTTTGTTTGTTAGGCAAGAAAATGAAGTCTCAAAAAACAGAATTTTGGCTGGGCACAGAGGCTCACACCTGTAATCTTAGCACTCTGGGAGGCCGAGGTGGGAGGATCACCTGAAGTCAGGAGTTTGAGACCAGTCTGAGCAAGAGCAAGACCCCATCTCTTCCAAAAATAGAAAACATTAGTCAAGTGTGGTGGGGTGCACCTGTAGTCCCAGATACTCGAGAGGCTGAGGCAGGAGGATGGCTTAAGCCCAGGAGTTTGAGGCTGCAGTGAACTATGATGATGCCATTGTACTCTGCCCAGGGCTACAGAGTAAGACTCTGTCTCGAAAATCAAACAAACCAAAAAACAAACCCATACTTTTAACATTATTAATGCCTTAAAATGTTTAAGGGAATTTAGTTAACTAAATGAAGCCAAACAGTAACCAACAGATGTTAAAAGTGACCATTAACATTTATAAATTTAAAATTGAAAAATAAAGTTTGTTAGTTAAAAGCCTACAGAAAAACTAGATTTTTAAATTCTTAACATTAATGAATACTAGAATATTCATTTCTAAATGGCTGGCAAATACAAATAGTCTTTTGGGGGCACAAAAATCCCATCAAGGATACCAAACAATTCACAATGACATAGATTACTGATATGGAGGGACAAATATCTAGAACCTACACGGCAAGCACCTACTGTGTCACCAAGTGGGACTACAAAGATGAATGAGGCAGCACAGTGGGGAAAACAGAAAAGTAGACACACGATGGCAACATGGCTGAGACAAGAACCTCAAAGGAGGAAAGGCCAGGAGGCTTGGGGAGCTTGGCACACCCAGCCCAGAGTTGGGGGTTAGAGAAGGTTCCCCTGGAGAGAGCATCTTTGGCACATGAACCAAAGCACTGCGACTGGGGAGCCACCTAGAACCATAGCTCGCAGTGGTCTCAGTCAAGGCAAACCAGGAGATTATCTATGGAGAAAGAGGCAAAGGAGGTGGTTTTAAGGGCTTAAGAATGGAGGTCTGAAACAGCTGCCATGCTAGAATCAGTAAGAATAAAAAGGTAAATACCAAGAAGTGAGGCTGCATCTTATGAACCTAAGACTGTCTCCACCTACAGAGTTCCTTCATTGGCTGCAAGCTCATTGTTATGCCAATAGCAGCACTCAGCTGCATGCCTAGTATGAACCAGGAAGGATCTGGAACCAATCTAGAAGAAACTGGAATCAATCTACTACAGAGGGGAGTTTCAAATTGGCAATGAAGGAGAGTTCATAGCCTCTCAGAATATCAAATCCCAGTGGCACTTTAGAAATGCATAGTCCTGTGGTCTCAATCCTGGCTACACTTTAAAACATACAGATGCCTCAGCCCCACCCTAGACCTACTGTATCATACTCCTGGGGGGCTGGAGACCCAGGGTAAATTTATTTTGTTATACCAGGATTTGGTTTTTTTTTTTATTTTTTAGTAATAGTAGTAATACATACTCACTGTTAAAACAAAATCTCAAACAATACAAGTAAATAAAGTAAAAACAGAAATCTCTCTTTTTCATCCTGCCTCATCCCAAAGGTATATATTCCACAACATACAGGAATATGTTAGTGAGGCTTCCCAACTAGTGAATAGATAAAGAGGTATGTGATAAAAACAAGTTTAATACCATGTTCTTGGTAGAATTTGGGTGGTGGGTGTTCACTCTAAAATTCTCCCAACATCTCTGTATGTTTTAAAACTTTATAATAAAATGTTAAGAAAATTAAAAGCTCTCCAACTGACCAGAATGCATAGCCAGGGTTGACAACCACTGCTCTAAGCCACAACTCAAGTTTGCCATTGAGAGGACTTTGGAGCATTGAAGTAACGTGAACCGCCCCAGATCACAGGGTAGAGGGCAGAGATCCTGTGAACCTGGATCTTCTGACTGTCTAGTAGGTTCTTTCTACCACTCCGTGAAACCTCTAGCAACAGAGGAACCCCCAACCCAGGTTGGGAAAGGAGCCTTGTAGGAGTTGCCTTTTCTGGACAACTGGGATTTCTTGTGTTTGGATTCTTCCTGGTGGCAGAAGACAACATTTAATATTCCAGAACTGGGCTGCCATAATATTTACTTTTTACATAGTTGATTAAATTACACTTGTCCCCCTTACTAATTCACATTGCCTTCAAGTACTTTAAGATCCCAGAGAAAATTCGAGCATGTATTCACCCTCATTTGTCACCAAAAGTACTTAAGTCTGTAGCAAAGAGAAAGGAAAAGGAAGTTTTCAACAATTTTAAGCACTGTCTTCTAAAGCCAAGAAAGAGTGCCAGGGCTTTTAGCATCAGCATTCCTGAACACAAGTGACTATCAAGACAGAAAATCACAATTGCTGAATGGGAGCTATTAATGTGAGTAAAAAGTTATAAAATAATCTCTTTTATAGACGCTAAAATTCATTTTGTGAGAGAGAGTGGAAAGATTGGGAATTCCAAGCAATAATATTACAAAATAATGGCACTGTTCATTGCCAAATTTTACATACAAGAGAGGCAACCTTTTCCTTTTCTCACATAAAACTTAGAAAAAGGCTTCTAACTTACAAAACCTCCTTATGGAAGAACCCAAACATTAGGTAAAGTGAATGCTGAATTCTCCCAGCCAAGGGGGAATTCTGAGGGCTGCCTCTTTTTCACAGCTTTTTGCTCTTCCCAGCAGCAGTCAGTATAAAAAATAAAGGGAGGCACAGAAACCAGGAGACTAGCTCTGTCACTAAATTGCTTTTTTTCATCTTCCTCGGCTGCAAAAATGAGGACTAAATTGTCTTTAGGGCCCTTGTAACTCTAAAACTGGATTGAACACCTGTTGCCCCGTCTAAGAGAGACATTTGATAAGGAATGTCCCTAAAGGGGCACTTTAAGCACCACTACCTGGATATTTTCCTCATATTCTATCCTTCTTGCTCACCTTCCTCTCATCCCCAGCTTGTCCTCCAAAGTTTAGTCTGCAAAGAAAAATTACTCCCAAAGGAAAAGAAAAGGCCAGGAATTCTTTGAAAAAGGCATTCACTTTTTTTTTTTAAAGTATTTGTATAAAAAAGAAAGGCAAAAGGTCAAGTGACCAATGGGTGGGCCTTGAAGTAGAAGGGGATTAAAAAAAAAGAAATCTTAATTGAGTTAATCCTTAAACTAGCTCCTAAAGGCTACCATTATTTTTATGACAAACTCAAGTAGCCCCTTCACATTAAAAGTTACTCTTATCCAAACACAGGTCCACAAAAGGTATCTCAACATATTTCCAGCAATTATGCTAGAGCCTTTATGCCTGAATTCTCCAACAAAAGGTCTAGGAAGAAAAGTAAACTGAAGTGGCAAGCTCTCTCATCTGCCCAGGCAGGCAGGGCCTGGGTCATTTCCGGTGCTGAATCCCTGGAGTGGTTATGAATCAAATCATTAACTTATCCAAGCTCTGGGGTGGGTCTGGAGAGCTGCAGGGAGGTTGGAGAGGTGGTTCTGAGAGTCTCACTCAGTTCCAGCAAGCACTCGGGTCACTGCCCGGATCAGGCTGGGGAAATCTGAGTATCCACAAAGCAGAAACAAACCCAGAGCAAGCATGCAGCCAGCCTGCCAGCCTGGAGTCCTTGGTCTACCCACTCCTGGCTATGAAACCTGGACAGGTTATTTTACCTCTCAGTGCTTCCCTTTCTCCTCCAGTGTCACAGGGATAATAATACTGCTACCCTATAGAGTTTTATGAGGACTAAAGGAACTAATTCATGAATGAATGGTGCCTGGCATAAAGTAAGCACTCATTAAGTGTTAGTTATTATCATTCAGCCTTTCGGCTCCTTTTCTCACTGCTGCCTATATTCATGAATTGGTAAGAAAAATCACTGACTACAGTACAAATTAGTATAGACTGCGAATTTTAAAAAATCATAAGTGCTTAAAAACATAACAGCTAAGAGAAAGCCACGAGAGTTTTTTTTCTCTTAGAAAACAAACATACAAATAAAAAGCTCTTTACTCCAAGAAGTCATAATGGTAATCAAAAAAAAAAGAAAGAAAAATCTGGACTAGGAGTTAGCAGCTTCACCTCTAGCCCTGGAGTGGCCACTAACAAGTACATAAATGTTGTGCTCATATTTTTCTCATTCCTTGACTACATTCCAGGCTACATGTTAAGATTTTTATATGTATTATTCCATTTAATACTTTAAACAACACCATGGTAAGGATCAATATTATTTTCATTATTCAGGTGAGACACCTGAGCTTCTGAGAACACAACTTCCCCAAGGTCGCACGATCATGAAGTGATGGATCTAGGAATCCCCTCCCCAACCACTGGGTCCCACTGCCATGTATCAATTACATCCTGCTTTGATAAAGGATATAAAGCAACTAATAATAAAAGAAACAGGCATTCACATATAGGGATTAGTTTTTCTCTTAAATGAGAGGGTTTCATTTTGGGTGTATGGTCTCCTTCTGATCTCAAACTCTGTGAGTCTGTGCTCTACACATCATTTTCAAGGAATACGTTTCCAAAGAGCAGCATTTCCGGCAATCTCTCCTTTGGGGAACGAAAAATAATTCTCTGTATATTTAAAAGACTGTTATTTTAACGTGCTCAGTTTTTCACTCAGCCCCAAACAAGCATTCTTTAAATGCATATTTGAAAAACAAGGTTTGTTTTATGTATATTTTTTAAGTTGGGGAAGGATGGATGAGGAAGGCAGCGTAATCAGGTTTTGAACTGTGTATGTATCTTTCTCTCAGATTACAACTCTCTCTTTGCTTCAGAGAAGCACAACAAAAGGTACCTCCCCCTGAGCATTAGAGCCTTTTGGACTGAAATACAGTTTGGAGGAAAGATTCCACTGCATTTTTGAAAAATGAACTTTATACAATCATTTTGTCGCCAAATACATTTCCTCTGCGGGCAGTTATTCGCTACCTTTTCTTTTCATTTATGAGATTGTCCAAGCAAACTAAATTGGTTTTGCTATAGGGAAGTTGATGGCTGTAGAAAAGAATTAAAGCCAAAATTTTCATGTTCAAGCAGAAAACACACGGACGGCGTCCATCTCAGTTCTGTGTGTCTGTGTGCGCACGTGCCTGGAGGGGGACGGGGGCACAGTGTGCGCATGCGCTTTCCAAACGTCAATTACAGAGTGATGTGCGCTCTACTCCATTTCCTTCTAGGTCTTTTCATCTATTCGGACGTTTAACCTCGACTCACTAAGGAATAAGTTAATCATAAAACTCAATCTGTTTCAGGTGTTACCTTCTCCAGGGATATAATCTCAAGATGTTGATCTCTTTTGCTATTCAATTAGTTACACCCTGTGACCTAAAAAATTATTGGGTTGCTCTGGTCTTCTAGTTATAAAATGTTGTTGATGCAATTCAGCAGACCCTTAAGGAGGTCAAGATTTAGAGATAATTTGCTTTGGGTTTAGTTTCTGGCTATTCTTAATATTTCATTAAAATGGAACATACAGTTTAATATTTTTGAATGTTATAATTATTTAACTTCCTTTTCTCAAACAGAGATTTGTTAGACTAACTTTATTGAGTGGGTGAAATCACACAGGATATAGAGACAGTTATTTTTCCAAGTCAGGCTCTGCAACAGGAATTGGCAAAGTTTTTATATAAAGAGCCAGATAGTAAATATTTTCACCTTTGCAGGCCATATTATCTCTGCTACAACTACTCAAATCTGCCATTGCAGCATGAAAGCAGCCACAGACAACATAAGAACAAATGAGCATGGCTATGTTCCAATAAAACTTTATTTACAAAACCAGGTGGTGAGCCATATTTGGCCCATAGGCCATAGCTTGCCAACACTTTCATCAATCATACCCAGGGGCTGAATTTCTAAAGGTGGCTGATTTTCAACTTAGCATCATGACAGAGGCTATTTTAAAAATGACTTGGGTGCTATGTAATTATTCATTTTAGGGTACATTTATGTTTTATGCACTTGGCTGCATATCTGTGCTACATTTCATAGTAAAATTTTTTTATTTTTAAGCAAAGGACCAAGGGATCCAGGGAAGCTAGTAGGATGAGGCTTAGAGGCAGAATACAAAGGGAATTTTTCTGGATAGGTCAGAGGTTTTCCCAGAGATTGAGAAATTTTGGAGTTGGAAGAAACTTAGGTTAACCTCTGAGGGAATGTGTCCAAGGCTGGGGTGGGGAGAAGGATTACCATTTGATAAAGCAAAAGTTGGCCATCTCTAATTATTTCATTCAATAAATATTCCTGTACAATGTCCAGGTACAGTTTATAATGCTTGGCTCTTTGAGAACACAAATACCCAAGATACTGTCAGTCGTTTAGGGAGCTTGCAGTTTAATCAAAGAAATAAGACAGGACATAAACTATGATAAAAATTAAAACAAAAAAAGTAAAAAGATATTAGGACTTAGAGTAGTGCCTGGCATTCAGTAAATGCTACAGGAGTTAGCTATCATTATCAGTCATCATCACCATCATAATTATCACAGAAATTATTACTATGTACTGGTGGTGGAAGTATAAATTGATACAACCAATTTGAAAAACAATTTGGCATTTTCTAATAAAGTGAAGTGGGTTCATATCCTATGGCCCAGCAATTCCACTCCTGGATATAAACCCTAGAACAACTCTTATACCTGAAGACATACATAAGATGATTTATAGCAACATTTTTCTCAATAGGCCAAAATTGGAATCATGCAAGTGTCCATAAATGGTGGAATGGATAAATGCATTCAATATATCAACACACTGGAATGCTGTACAGTAGCAGAAATGAATGAATTGTATCTGTCCACAACAACATGGATGAATCTCATCCAGTTTATCTTAAAGTAAAAAAACTAAGTCTCGAAAAATAAAATAGTGTGATGATGTATATATAAAGCTCAAAAATACACAAAACTAAACTGTATGTTTAAGGATATGAATGTATATATAAAAAGCTACAAAACAAAGCAAAAATATTATAAACTTCTGCTATGGTCTAAATGTTTGTGTTCCCCCAAAATTCATATGTTGAATTCCCAAACTCCAAGGTGATGGTATTAGAAGATGGCGACTTTAGGAATGGGGTTCTGCCTTCATGACTGGGATCAGTGTCCTTTTATAAAAGAGGCTCCAGGGAGCTGTCTTGCCCCTTCCACCATGTGGGTACACAGTAAAAAGGCACCATGTATGAACCAGGAAGCCAACACCAAATCTGCTGGCACTTTGGTCTTAGACTTCCCAACCTCTAGAATAGTGAGAAATAAATTTATACTGTTTATAAGCTGCTAAATGTATGGGATTTTTTATAGCACCCCAAACTGGCTAAGATTACCCCAAATTTAGGTGACTGGTAATGTGGCACAGAGAAGGGCATAGAATTGCAGAGAGGGCACAGGACACTTCAAAGGCAATGTTCATGTTTTTTTGTCTAAACTGCACAGTGGATATACAGGTGTTTGAGGTCATGTGATATTTTATATCTTCCTTATACTTTATAAATATTTTATATCTACTCAAAAATTAATGAAAACCCATTTTTAAAAAAATTAAAGGAGAAGGAGCGGTTACTTCTGACCAGGAAAAATGAAAGGCTGAAAGTCACCGTGGCAATATGATTCTTCTTTTGTATCCACTTAACTGGTTGGTAGCAGTTTACTAAAGCACTGCTTTGGGATTCTGCAGCTGTGTCAGACTCCAAAGGAAAAAATTCTGCAATCAAGTATCAGTGTCGGCCCTGGTCACAGATCTCAGGAAGTATCAGTGCTCCCTGAGTTGAGGTTTTCCTGTCCCATAGTTGTTCCACTATGCTACATGGTCTCCCTGTGAATCAGGTGTCATCTGTGTTAGGTGACGAAAGACAAGTGGAGATTTAGGGGTGGGGGGATTCAGCAGGCCAGGCTGAGGGACAGAAACAGTATGCACATTTAAAGAAAAGAGGTAGGAAAACACAGGCCTATGCGTAATTTGACACTTTGAATCAACATGAAACTCTTTCTCACTCTACAAAACTCATCAACAAACACATAGTGCCCACCTCTTATAGGCACTTGATCATTTCTTCAAGTATTTGAAGACTGTTTTAGAGCATATCCCCCTGTCGTGCTTCCTCAACTAGTACCAACCTGAATGTTCTGATGATAATAATAGTAGCCCTGGGTCCACCTTTCTCTCTCTCTCTCTCTCTCCATATATATATATATATGTCTGTGTATATGACATATATGACAGGCCTACTAAATGCCCTTTAATTGCTGACATACCTACTCATCCCTGAAACAGCCCAGCTCAGTTCTGGTCTTCCAAATGCTATCCTGATGGAGTCAATTTCACACTGAAGTTGGCCAAAATCCTATGTGTGATTTTTCAAGTCTGATCATAGGCAATGACAAAGACTTCACCTGGCAGAACTCAGGGGGGGAATTTGCCCTACCCACATCAGACTTGGTGCACAATATATGGGAATCTCTGCAGGGAGCTGCAGCCAAGGACCCAGTCCCTCCTACCCAGCCACGTTCCTATGTACGCCTGCATTCCTAGCCCAGGTGTCTTCATTTGGAGGCCTCTTTATCTGGGGCCATAGGTCACTCAGGCCTTCCTCAGGTGGTTCTGCCAAGACCTCCTTATCAGGGGTAGGGGAAACCTTGAAGATACTTTCCTCCATTCTGACTCAGTACTCAGTAGTTTTTCATGCCTATCCCTTACCCTGTCCCTTCTGCTGGCCCCTGGGTCCAAAAAACTGCAGGAGTCTTTTGCTCAGGGCTCCCTTAGCAATGAGATAACTCCCATATCTAGGCTGACCCACCCAACATTTGACCAGTGCCCCCAGTCCATGGGGGAAAATGGAACAGGGTGGGACTCATCGGTGCTTTCTCCAGCTTAGCTACTTGCTTAAGCTACTGCAGTTAAGTGACCGAGGCTTGCCTGTGACTTTCACTTTGGCTTGTCTTAATTGGCTACTCTGACACTGGGCAGCTCAGTTCTCTCTAGCTATGCTAAGCCCATGACAGACACACTGGTCTTTGTAAGAGTCAGCAGAGTTGTTTCCGCCTGTCCATCATTTGCACACTCTAGCTTTTCTGTCTACCCACTGATCTGAGCCCAGAAAAGCTCTAATGACCAGGGCCTCCCCTCCACCCCCCATTGACCAAACCCCTCTCTCCTGCCCACAGCAGTTTGTCCCCCCAGCCAAAATCTGTTAGCTCCAATTTAACCCATTCCTCTTTTGGCAGAATAGGTGGTATGAGGAGTGGTTGCATCATATTTTTAAATAACTTAGATTTGGCTCTAAAATGTGTAATTTTAAAGATAAGCATATCTAATGATGTAAGAATTCTTAGTAACTTAAACCAATAGGTTAAGTTTGGATTCTGGATGCTCGACAACACCACTAATTCACCTTCCATTCTTCCAGTGTTCTAAGTACTGTGCTATGCCTAAAAGACATAAAACAAATAAAGAGTCCCTGCCCCTTTATAAGAAAAGGTCCTATAATCAAACTAGAGACAGATAGGTAAATGCCAAAAAAAGAAAAAAAAATCAAGACTACACTGTGTTAATTATGAAATCTATGGATCTCCTGGGCCTTTTTATATCATCTGCACCATCACCCCTACCAGAGAGGGGGGGTGAAATATGAGCCAGCAGGTCCCGTCTCACCTTCTTCAGTGCAAGAGCTGATTTTCAGCTCTTATACCTAAGGAAAGAGAAAACAGGGCAACTAGGAGAAACTATTTTCTTTTACTCTGACTCTATCTTGTTTTTATAAGCTTTCCAAATGAACATCTATGATATTAGTTATTCTGTCCTGCCTACCTCCAAAAAAGCTATGTGTTGTTTATTATAAGAGCGACAATATAGCTGTTAAGATAGAAACAAAATCAAAACCCATGTAATGAGAGAAAGAAACAAGAATCTGAAATCCCGAGCCAGTAATGTTCAAACTTTAGTGTGCCTAAAAATAACCAGTATTCTGTCTAAAACACAGATTTCTAGGTCCAGAATCCAAAAATTCTACATCAGTAGATCTGGGGTGAGGACCAGAGTCCAAATGAACAAGAGCTCCAGGTGATTCTGATGCCAGTATATAAAGACAACCCTCCAAATAACACTGACATCGGCTAAAATAGTCACTATAATTGAAAATTGAGCTTTGAGTTTCCTGGTAGCCAAAGCAAATGAGGAAAACACTGTGTGTTACATAACTATCACTATATTTAACCAGAGAAACAAACATTTTATAAATCCTAAAAGTAATATAATCTGTTTTATTACTAGCTACATAACAGTCTCTAAGCTGAATTTTTTGGAATCAGTAAGTTTAGAGAATTTGGCTAAGAAAAAAAATTATGTGGAAATACATCAAATACTATTCAAAATTATAAGTTTATTTTACTCTCAGAAATATGTGTTAAACAAATATCCCATAACCAACTACTATAATTTGGCTCTGGCTCCTGAGCCTCCATAAAAGCTCGTTTATGGGAGGTATTTTAAGTTCAAGCAATTTAATGGAGCCCCACAGAGCTGTGGGGTGGGAGGAGAAGAGGTCATACTAGACGTCGGAGTGAAAATATACCATTCCAGAATGCATCTGCACTTAATTGTGTCCAACTGACTTAAAAATTTCTTAAAAATAACCTATCACCCAGATGACCTTCCCTTCTATGACAATAATCTTTTATATTTGTACAGTTCATATCAAGATATCCCATATTCATTTAAGCATCACAACACCACTGTATGTAAATTTCTAACAGCCTCATATCACAACTAGGAAAATCAGGCTCAGAGATTCTAAGGGAGTTGCCCATGGACAACAGCTGGTAAGGACCAAGGTGAGAATAAAACTCCAAGGTGTCCTCTTTCTGCTCCAGTGTGGGATGACCACATTATAAACTCTCATGGTTAGATCATAACACCAAAGTAACAATTACATTTTTATTATCTTCATGAATATCCTGTTTATCTTCCTGCATTATTTATTAAGAATTCAGATCAATTTCAGGAGCCAGCTAGATCACTAACATCCTTCCTTTGTATTAAAATCACACATGCATACCTCTCAGGATGTTCCTGCATCCATGATGAGGAAAGGAAAGATGCATAATTTCATAATTAAGTGAATGTGATCCAAGAAAATTGGTTTCAAAAATCTTCCCATGAGAAAACATGGATGTTTTGTAGGTTTAAAAATGATTGTGTAAATAGGTTCTTTTTTTTTTTCTGCCTTTGTATTTTGGTGTGTTTCCTGGTTTCAACAGAGAGCTATCCAACTCATTGTAAATAGTTATTCATACCTAAACAGATGGTTTTTCACACATTAGATACTATCATAGGCACAGAGATTCATGACATGACATTTTAATAGCTGTTAATTACTTAAAGAGAGTCAAAGACTCTTTGAGATTTTATAAAAACAGAATTGTGATATCAAACTTAATGCTACACCCACACTCCCTGAAAGGTTTAACTATGATATGTACTCACTACAGGAAATTTGAAAATTTGGGAAAACTGTAGCATTTTGTTACCCAATAATCTGCACGTCTACTTGGTGGTTAAATAAAAAAAATTACTAAAAAATATAAAATCTTCTGTCTTTCAAAGACACTAGTAAAAACATTAACATAAAAGTATAGCATTTACAACCCAAAGCTGTAACAAACCAAATAAAGCAATTCAACCAATCCACTGAAGAACGACTATGCATCAGCACTGTGCTAGACACTGAAAATACAGAAATAAGACAAAGTTCCTGACCCAGAGGCGCTCAGAGACCAAAGAAAGAGCCAGATATATAGGCATATAAATTAAAATGCAGTGTCAGAGAGCGATGTCACATGGCCGAACAGAAGTTTCCAGTGCTTGTCCCCTTGAAGAAACATTGATTTGAACAATTATCCAAGCACAAAAATACCTTAATGAGATCCAAGGAATCTAGGTGAGAGATTACAGCATCTGGGTGTAGCACAAAAATAAGACACATTGAAAAGACTAAGATCTATTGTACAACATGGTGACCAGAGTTAATTAAAACATATTGTATAAACATTCAAGCGCAAGTTTCTTTTTTACAAAATGTCTTTTTTTCCTTTGGGTGAATACCCAGTAGTGGAACTGCTCGATCAAATGGTAGGTCTACTTTTAGTTCTTTGAGATATCTCCACACTACTTTCCACAGAGGTTGTACCACTTTGCAGTCCTGCCAACAGCATATAAGTGTTCCTTTCTCTCTGCATCCACATCAGTATCTATTGTTTTGGGACTTTTTGATAAAACCATTCTCACTGAAGTTAGGTGATATTTCATTGTGCTTTTGATTTGCATTTTCCTGATGAATTAGAGTCATTGAGCATTTTTTTCATATGTTTATTGGCTATTAGTCTATCTTCTTTTGAAAGCTTCTGTTCATGTCTTTTGCCCACTTTTTAATGGAGTTGTTTGATGTTTTCCAGCTGATTTGCTTGAGTTCTTTGTAGATTCTGGTTATTAGCCCAGATATATAGCCTGGATATATAGCATGCAAATATTTTCTCCCATTCTGTAGTTTGTCTATTCACCCTATTGATTGTTTCCTTGATTGTGGAAAGATTTAATTTAATCAGGTCCCATTTACTTACTTTTGTTGTTGCTGCAATTGCCTTTGGAGTCTTCTTCATAAATTCTTTGCCTAGGCTGATATCTGTAACAGTTTTTCCAACCACTTCTTCCAGAATTCTTATAGTTTCATGCCTTAGATTTAAATCTATTATCCATCGTAAATTAATTTTTGTGAATGGTGAGAGATGCAGGTCTTATTTCAGACTTCTACACGTGGCTATCCAATTTTCCCCAGCACCATTTATGGAATAGGGATTCTTTTCCCCAGTGTATGTTTTTGTCTGTTTTGTCAAAGATCATATGGCAATATGAGGATGGTTTTATATCTGTATTCTCTGGTCTGATCCATTGGTCTATGTCTTTGTTCTTGTGCCAGTACCATGCTGTTTTGGTTATGACAGCCTTGTAGTATAGCTTGAAGTCTGGTAAGGAGATGCTTCCTGATTTGTTGTTTTTGCTTCAGGTTGCTTTGTCTATTCAGGGTCTTTTCTGGTTTCCTACAAAGCATAGAATTATTTTTTCTAGATCTGCAAAAAGATGATGTTGGTATTTTAATGTGGATTGTATTGAATCTGTAAATCACTTTGAGTAGTATAGACATTTTAACAATGTTGAATCTGTTGATCCATGAGCATATGTTTTTCCATTTGTTTATATCATCTGTGATTTCCTTCCTTAGTATTTTGTGGTTCTCCCTGTAAAAGTCTTTCACCTCCTTGGTTAAATATATTCCTAGGTATTGCAAAGATATTGAAACAGTTCAAGTGCTCATCAATACATGAGTGGATTAATAAAATGTGGTATATGTATACCATAAAGTATTAGCCATAAAAAATGTTGAACTGATACCTTTTGTAACAACCTGGATGGAACTGGAGACCATCCTTCTAAGTGAAATATTGCCAGAATGGAAAAATACACATCACATGTACTCACTATTAAATTGGAACAAATTGATCAATACTCATATGCATATATAGTAGTAAAATTCAATGGAATTCAAGCAGGTGTGAAGGAGGAGAAGAAGATGGGTAAATTAACTCCTAACGGGTACACTGAACACTATCTGGGTGATGGACACACTTATAACTTTGACTGAAACTGTACAAAAGCAATTCGTGTAACCAAAACATTTGTACCCCTGTAATATTTGGAAATTTTTTAAAAAATTGTATATTTCAAAATTGCCAAAAGCACAGATTGGACTCTTCTCACCACAATAATAATAATAATAACAATAATAACTAGTTGAGGTGAAGAATATGTTTATTAGTTTGATTTAATTTTTCTACAATGTACTCATATATCAAAACATCACATTTTACCTCATATACATACAATTATTATTTGTGAATTTAATTAGTTAAGTAATTTTAAAAATAGTAAAGATCAATGAAACTAAGAGCTGTTTTTTGAAAATATAAACAAAATTGACAAATTAGCAACTAGACTAAGAAAAAGAGAATAACTAAATAAATAAAATGATAAAACAGGAGATATTAACTGATATCACATAAATACAAAGGATCATAAGAGACTGCTATGAATAGTTATGCATCAACAAATTGGATAACCCTAAAGAAATAAATTCTTAGAAATATATATCCTACCAAAACAAAATCATTAAGAAATATAAAATCTGAACAGACCAATAACAAGAAACACGATTGAATCAGCAATCAAAAACCTCCCAACAAATAAAAGCCCAGAGCCTCATGTTGCCACTGGTAAAGTCTACCAAAAATTTAAAGAATTAATAGCAATCTATCTCAAACTATTCCAAAAAAATGAAGAGGAAGGAATAATTCCAAACTCATTTTATGAGACCAACATTACCCTGATACTGAAGTCAGACAAAGACACTACAAGAAATGAAAATTACAGGCCAATATGCCTGATGAACATACATGCAAATATCCTCAACAATATACTAGCATAAGTACTTAAATAGCATATTTAAAGGAGTATACACCATCATCAAGTAGGCCTCTGAAGAGACCTAATACACTTAGCTGCAGGCTACATTTAAACTAAAACCCTCCAGATAGCTATGCGTAATTACCAGGTGACCATTTTTGTTCATATGCTTCCTTGGGGCATCATTCAATCAAACATGTTCTGGAAGGAACAGTGCTGATTGTTTATAAAATAAAAACTAATACTATTGGTTACACTCTTATTTGAGGATAACAAGAGGTGAGTCCAGCAGCCATTGCTGATTATGGGTGAGTTAATGGTAGTGCTCACTTGATTATATGTTATTATAGCTATTAGGGTTTCCATGGAGAAAGTGTTCTATCTGAGAAGGACACCCATTAAAGTGAGTAAAAATGTCAAATTGCCTTGTTTACTTAAAGAAAGAAATGTACTGAGATGAAATGATAATTTGGCAGAACCTTGAGTTTTCTTAAAACCCTGAGGCATGAACACTTTATTGATGTCCTGAGGGAAGAGCAGAGTAAACTTGTTTGGAGGGGGCCATCAGAAAGTCGGGATTTTGAGTTGGGTTCTTAGTTAAGTCCCAGCTCTATAAATGATTTTTCAGAGAGTCTTAAATAAATCCAAGTAGTTCATGCCCAGTAATGCCACACTGCACTGTATCTTAGCTGCCTTTGAGTACCATTATTATGTTGGAAGCATGAATGTGATTAGTGGAATGAAGTTGCATAACAAAATGACAGTAAGAGGAGATATTCCAGCTCTAATTTGCAGAATGCAAAAGTGCACACTACTTGAGATCTTGTAGAATTGTAGCAATGGAAGATATGAGTTTTGATATACTGCTCACCTAAGCACTATACCCTTCTCTTCTATTCCCCAACAGGAATAAAGGCCAAAATCAAATGCTAGAGGGTTTTGAGATGCATACCATGTGGTCCTTGATTTAGGAAAAAAGTGGTTCCTAGGCCTTTTATTTATAACTCAGAAAACAAACCACTCGTGTAACCAAGGAAATATGTATTCAACTTACACTGTCAGGATATCATAACACCGAGCCTGGCATGTCCTCAATAAATGTGAGGAGGACTGATGGATGAGTGGAAGAAATGGAGTTATAAGTGGTGTTAAAATTCAAGGCCAGCTCACAAAAGCCCACAGGACCTAAAATAAAGCCCCCAGGCCGACGTGAACTGAAAATGTAGTACACGGGATGCCAGCAGCAGCTCCTGCAGCAGGACTGGAGAAGGTAAGGGGCTCTAGCAAGAGCTGCCCATTTGGAAGTCAGGCTTTGTAAATAGCTGCCTATGGGTGAAGAAGGGGAACAATGTGGAAGGAGCTAGGAGCAGGGGTACAGGGCAGGGAAGTCCTTCCTGTTCACATTTTGATTTCCAGCCTCCAGAACTGTGAAAGAATAAATTTCTGTTCAATAATTCAATTTCTCATTCAAGAAATGAGCTTGTGGTCATTTGGTTTGGCAGACCTAGGAAACTAATACAACACCATTATAGGGTCAGTGTGGACATTAAATAGATCATGTGTGGGGAAGCACACTCACACTCTGAACTACTTAGAGTGACACAAGTGGTAGCTGTCATTATTGAATCACAAAATTTGGGAGACTACCATGTCTTCTGTCAGGAACCAGATTCCAGACCCACACCTAAAGATATACCCCCAGCAGTTCTTTCCGGAGAGGACAGTTAGAGTACTGGTGACTGGTGCTAAGATCATGCATCTCCTTGCCTTGCCAGCTCCAGACTGCCTCACTGCACTTGCACTTGTGCCTTTGAGGAAGATCCAGGTGTCAGCTGGTTCAGAAAGAAGGCACCCATCTGCTCCCAGGCACTCATCACATGGCAAGCATTACACAGTGAGGCCACCATCTGCACTTGCAACTCATATCCAAGTGCAGTTCAATGTCAGCCTTACTCTAATCCTGAATGAGCCAAGAGCAAAGGCAGGTGACTCTGGGGTCAGAATATTTCCATGAATAGTGCAATTCTGGATCAGAGTATTTCAGAGCAGACAGGCACAAGGCTGACAAAGGGAGGCCCACTTACATGCTCTCAACTGCCAATCTCTGATCCAAAGAGCCTCGTTTAAGACATTTCTGGGTATGATGTGATCCTCGTGACCTTTTCTGGCCTATCTTTTTTTTTTTTTTTTTAGAAAGAGTCTCGCTCTGTTGCCCAGGATAGAGTGAGTGCCATGGCGTCAGCCTAGCTCACAGCAACCTCAAACTCCTGGGCTCAGGTGATCCTCCTGCCTCAGCCTCCCGAGTAGCTGGGACTAAAGGCATGTGCCCACCATGCCCGGCTAATTTTTTCTATATATTTTTAGTTGGCCAATTAATTTCTTTCTATGTTTTAGTAGAGACAGGGTCTCGCTCTTTCTCAGGCGGGTTTTGAATTCCTGACCTTGAGCGATCTGCCCACCTCGGCCTCCCAGAGTGCTAGGATTACAGGCGTGAGCCACCGCACCCAGCCACTGGCCTATCCTTTTTAAAGGGAGTTTTGAGTGCTGAATTTAATTTTTTTCTTTATGTTAAAAATCCATGCTTCTTGAAGGAGTGAGGAATAGATGCAAACTGATCAGAATAGTTGAGCAAAACGAGTAAAATACACATAGATGGATAAAGACCCACTGAGAAGAGAAAACTGCTGCAGAAGCCATAAAGGAAAAGGGAGGTAAGAGAAAGGTGGGACGGTGTCATCCTTGATGAATTTAATCGTGATTTAATGGTGACTTTATACTTCACAACATGCTTGTATGAAAGTCAATATACTGTTTCCATTTTATAAATCAGAACAAAGAACAATAGGCAGGTTGACAGTCTGTGTTCAGAGAACAGACATCTACTCATTGGGAATTAATAGAGGAACTCAGTGACCTTCAAAGGTTTCTTCCAATTTTAAAATTCATCTTCCTCAAAGGAAAGGCCTACAGTGTCTCCACCCTCCATAAAGTCAAGGTTCATGGCCTGCAGCACCCAAAGCCTTCCCAGCCAGGCCTACCTTAGTAGTGAGGACAGAGAAAGGAGAGTATGAAGGAGTAATCAGAGATGAGACTGAAAAGAGGCAGCACTGCAGGGAATGAACTTTAGTCTCTAGGCAACATGATTGGGAACCATTAAACAGTTTTACAAAAGGAAGTGAGATACCAGATTTGCACTTTGGGAAGATTAAGTCAGTAGCTGTGTAGAGAATGGACAGGAGAGACTCCAAGGAAGACTAGTGACAAAGTAATGGTCTAGTTGAAGGTGACAAGGCTTTGAACCAAGTCAGGGAGAGGGGCTGGAAAGGAGATGGACTCAACAGACTTGCCCCTGGTTATGGGGCAGAGGGAAGTCAATGATTACTCTAGATTTCTGGCTTGGCAAACTGGGGGCATCATTCGCCATGAGTGAAAATATAGAAAAGACAGAGAAGAAATTGGAGCAGAAAGATGGTTTGGGTTAACCTGAGTCAGGATGCCTGCAGGACATCCAGATGGAAACATCTAGAAGGAAGTAAGAGAAGTTCAGGTGGAAGGTCTGAGCCAAAAGTACAGAATACAGATCGCGGGTTAAATAGGGGTAATAGACAAAAGCAGGAAGGGCAGATGGAGCAAGAGAGGACAGCCAAGTGCAGATATTTGGGGCACGCTGGCATTTCAGGGATATATGGAGAAGGATTAATGAAGGAGGATAAGAGGTAGAACAGAAAATTAGAACAAACCCCACAGCTGAGGAGCTTCAAGGAGGAGATTTCCCAAGAGTTGAAATATCCAACAGAGAGTGGAGGAAAGGTAAGGATGGGAAGATATCTATAGGGTAAAGAATACATCTCACGAGGAATATACCATATCCCATGGAGGAGATGTCAGATGCAGAGACAGGGAATGAATTAAAGGTGAAAAAAAAAAGAGAATGAGTGCTGCCTTCCCTTTGACTCAGTTTACCTATAAAGAAAGGGGCATAGGGCAATAGGTACAGGGGTTGCTAGAGTTAAGAGTTAGGTTTGTTTTGTCGGGTCTTTTTTGTTCATTTTGGTTATAGATTGAAAATTGGATTTTACTGGTTTATAAGATGTAGAATTTGAGTGACTATATGTGCCAAATGGAAAGAAGTTGGACAACCAAGAAAGCAAAGTCCCGGGAGAGGCCAAAGGGATGGGTCTGTAAAGAGTAGTCACAGACCAAAAGAGCAGTATGAGGGAAACAGATATGAGAGATGAGTGTATCCCACTGAATCATAACTATTTATGGAACTATCTTCTCTGCTGGAAGGGGCCAAGAACTCTACACTTTCATTTTTACAAAAATCGACAGCACTTTGTACAACATCAGGCACATAGAGAGTGCTCAATGAATATTGAAGGAATTAAGTACGTAA
Source organism: Lepilemur ruficaudatus (assembly GCA_963574885.1). NCBI lineage: Eukaryota > Metazoa > Chordata > Mammalia > Primates > Lepilemuridae > Lepilemur > Lepilemur ruficaudatus. The sequence goes on along the minus strand of CAUYRT010039234.1, from coordinate 105,649 downwards.
CTGGGTTCAAGGTCATAAAAATAACAGCAGTAATTATATTCCATCACTGTTCTAAGAGTTTTAAGTTGATTAACTCTTCAAATTCTTACAAAAACGTAATGATGTTGGTGTTATCATCCTCACTTTTTAAAGTAGAGTTAGAGAAAATAAATGATAAAACCAAGTTGAAAACTCAGCTTACTATTCTGAGTTTTAGCCAAAGGATAAAAGTGTTTCTCATTAAGTAGTACAGCTAAATTTATGCAGCAATGTGTCTCTCAAGATGTGAAGCAGATTAAAGAAAAAAAGAAAAAAAAGCTCAAATGTTGGGTGGGCTGGAAAGAAAAGAGGTATCACCTAATTTCTTGTTCTGCTTTTTATTAGGTTAAGTCTTGGACTTCTTGGTCAATGCTTGTTCCATCATTAAATCACATAATAATATAATGTTCCCTGCACACATTTAAAGTGGCACCTTCAGTTTCATCCTGAATCTTCACTCATCTGCTTTCTTTATGTAGGAATGCTCCAAAGTAAAGCGGTATTTCAGGACACGTAAAGTGGAGATCTTGGCCCTTCTAAAATTGAGGAAAAGCACTCAAAAACATTTTAACAGCCTTTACTATGTTGAAATTCAATGTTAGCAGTACAGATGGATAATGTAAAATGTCTAAAATTACTTAGATATAACTTTTTATAACTTGTGATTGCATTTTAATTAGTAAAAAAATGTACCTAACACTGGAAAAATCATAATGGTAATAATAAAGATAATGACACAAGAAGCCCTAATTTGGAATCAAGTGGGGGAAACCATCCTGTATCTCCTAGTGCTAGACCACTTAGAATTTCTTTGTAAACTATGTCATTCTAAGGCCCAACAATGCTCTAGTAAAATAATAAGGCCGGTGCAGTGGTTTATGCCTGTAATCCTAGCAGTTGGCAAAGCTGAGGCGGGAGGATCGTGTGAAGCCAGGAGTTTGAGACCTATCTAAGTAACATACCAAGACTCCATATCTACAGAAAATAGAAAAATTAGCCAGGCATGATAGCATGTGCCTGTAGTTTCAGCTACTCAGGAGGCTGGGGCAGGAAGATCGCATGAGCCCAAGAGTTTGAGGTTGCAGTGAGCTATGACAATGCCACTGCACTTTAGCCCGGAGCAGCACAGCCAGATTTTATGTCAAAAATAAATAAATAAAAATTAAAAAGTAAATAAAATAATAAAAGACTTGTCCTCTATCACACTTTTTCTAGAGGGAAAAAGGGTTAAATGTTAATGTTTCAAAGGACTTTTCTGCATAGGAAAGGGACGTGGGAGAATATCAGCTGTAGTATCAGCAAACTTGAGAACAGCTGAAAGCAAAGTGAGTGCTCAAACTGCCAAGAAAACAAATTTTTGAGTTGAGCAGGTACAAGCAAACTAGGAAGAAATGTGTTAAGGCTAAGACAATTAATGGTAATTAGATGAAGATAATCAAGGATGATTGTAATCAAACTGCAGGTAGAGTGATTGTTGCAGAGTTTTAAATTAAGGATTAGGAATACAGCGTTAGTTTAAGGACCAGAACCCAGACTTAAATAATCAACTCATTTAATTCAATAAATATTGATCTATTCTGTATCACACATGGAAATGTCTAATCAGACAACTTCCCTGCATGATGCTCACCATCTGGCAAGGCAGAGATATACTCAGCTACGATTCTCTGTGGTTATCTGAATAGGGTGCAATGGGGTCACAGAAGCACCAGTGTGGGGCGTGGAGAAGCCCTCAAAGAGGAATCAGCATGTGAACCAGACCTTGGATTTCATCAAGCAGAAGAGGAGGAAGAATAGGGCACCCCAGGCAAGGGCTCAGCATAAGCAAAAGATGTTAGCAGTACACCAGGTAGAGCTGGAATGCAGGATGCTTGGGGGCAACAAAGCTAATATGACAGGCCAGCCAGATCACGAGGGTTTTGAACCCCATACTGTGAAGTTTGGACTCAAACTATAGATGGTCAGGAACCATCTGATTTCTGATGGTTTGGAGGTGGGAGCTGCATTTATGTTACTGTGGTAAAATGCATATAACATCAAATTTACCATTAGTGACATTTAGCATATTCATAATGTGCAATCACCACAATTATACAGTTTCACATTTTCATCACCCCAAAAGGAAACCCTATACACATTAAGCAGTCAGTCCTCATTCTCCTCTTCCCCTATCCCCTGGCAACCTCTAACCTGCTTTCTGTCTCTGGATTTGACTATTCTGGATATTTCACATAAATGGAATCATGTAACATGTGGTCTTTTGTCTGGCTTAGCATAATGTTTTCAAGGTTCATCCATGTTGTAGCATGTATCAGAACTTAATTCCTTTTTATGGCTGAATAATATTCCATCATATGGCTATACCACATTTTGTTCATCCATTCATGAGTTGATGGGACATTTGGTGTATTTCCACCTTTTGGCTATTGTGACGAGTGGCTGCCATGAACATTTGCTACAAATGTTTGAATTTGAATTTGTTTTCAATTCTTTTGGGTATATACCCATGAGTAGAATTGCTGAGTCGTATGGGAATTCTGTTTAATTTATTGAAGAATCACCAAGGCCATGGTGGCTTTTAAGCCAAGAAATAGCAGATTTGGATCAATGTTTTGGACGATGGCAGCAAGTGCTGGGGATGAGAGTGGAATAGATTGGGAGAAGTGCAAAGACAGGGAGGCCAGCCAGAGGCTACTTACTGCCCCTGCCCAGGTAAGAGAGTAGAAAGCCTTGATCCATGCCAGAGACAATGACCACAGGAATAAAGAGAAGACAGTAAACTTGAGAGACAATTTATCAGGCCGAATGAGAAAGAATTGATGAGCAATTAGCTATGGGAAGGGTGGAAAAGAACACTTTCTTCATAGCCCCACAGTATAATGTGTGTTACGTGTTCACAGTTCACCTCCTTGACTAGATGCCGAGCTTCAAAAAGAAAGAGTCATGTCTTAGTCATTCTCACACCCTAGGTCTTAGCTCAGAACCTGGCCCAGTAAATGAACAAAGAACAAGTTCAATGTCTGGCTGAATAATGGTGCTAGCCATGATTCACAAGAGAAAAAGAACTCATGGACAATGACTGAATGAGGGGTACAAGATGACTCTTTGCTTCCTGTATTAGGCGGTGGATGGATGGTGACGTAGCTTGTTTTAAACAGGGATCCCAGAAGTGGTTTAGACAGTGCTTGTGGGAACAGGAGGGTATGGATGTCCAATAGACGGCTAGAAACTCAGAGCTAGACATGAGGGGGAAAGTTGGGATGAAAGATAACTTTTTTGACATATACTGTACTATTGGTAGCTTTACTCATCATAACCTCTTCATTTAGATATCTAACTTCATAAATCAACTCAAATACTATAATACAATGGTATAAATCTCTTCCTAGGAAGAACTAAAGAAAATGGAGGTAAAAAAACATGGTGTAGGTTGTCACTTAATCTAAATTATGCCACAGCCAAACCTGAAACAAAAACCGCACAAAGTTTCCAAACCACAGCCCCTCATAACTAGAGAACAGTTAGAGGGTGTTTTCCAACCTGTCAGGTTCCCCTTTGCTGGAAAGAACCATAAATGGAACCAGAATCCAGGTGCTCAGTAGTTCCTGGTGGTTGGAAAACCTGCCCAGATGCTGGACCTCTTTCCCCAGAGACCTCATGGCCCTGATTCTCTGCTCAGTCTTGGCTTACAAAATGATTTACAAGTAGCTTGTGGCCACAAACCCGTTGGATGAACTCTGATGAGCCAGAACTCAAAAACTCTGGCCTGCTTCAACTCAGCACCCTAACATACAAGTTTCTGGTCTTTGCTCCCTCCTAGCAAAAGGCTGTAGACCCTCACCACCCTTGTGCTTAAGTTGAGAATCCCACTGTGCTCACCAACTTGCTTTCCCATTTATATTCTCCTAATCACTTCACTTCTGCCAGCTGATGTAGTGGAGGCCATGGAGCCCCACTGCACTCCCCTAGCCACTGTGAGTGTTGGCATTGAGGGCTCTCAGCTGAATCTCTCTTAAGGCATTGCCCTCAAAGGGAATTCCCCAGGGGCACACCACTTCCTTGTAGCAGCTCACATCCAGGTAATGATTGGAGGGTACAAAAGCTTTGTTGTGGGACAATGTTGAAGGACTGTCCCAGCTTCAGATCTCCCAGTGTGACGGCTGACACCTGGTGTGTGTATCTTCACAGCTCAAATCTTCCCTCTGCCTACACCCATACACATTGATCTCAAGGGTTCTCCCAATAAATTTTTTTACCTCCTCCTAGAGTTCAAAGGCACCCAGTAAACTCCTTGCATGCACATCTCTGGCTCAGAATCTCTTTCCTGGGAATCGAAACTAAGAGAGCTAAGATCCCTCTCAAGTCAGCACCATGGTTGTTGGGTTTTTTTGTGTCTAAACAATGTCTATGGAAAAACTAGAATACTTATATCTCACAGGTCAATGATATTCTCATAAAAAGATACAAAGCAGACTTCCCACTTACAACTGGCGGTAAAGCAAATAAATGTCCTTTATAGAATGCTGTTTTGGGAACGCAGAGGCCTGTTTTGATAAAAAAAAAATATATATATATATATATAGCCAATGATATTTAAGAAGAGAATTATTCCTTTCCTTCCTAGCACCTACCTGTTAGTGATCATAAATTCTTCGGTATAATATTTTTTGTTGTGTCTTGTGCTAAATTCTGAGCTTCCCAACCAGCAGCATCAGCATCACTTGTGAGCTCATTAGAGATGCAGAATACCATCACCAAGGACCCAGACCTACTGAATGAGGGTCTGCAATTTAACAAGACCCCCAGGTGATTTATATTCACATTAAAGTTTGAGAAATCACTGCCCTAAACTGTGAAGCCTTGGTATATTTTAACTCTATTGGAAATACTTAGGATATCCATTCACTCCTATACTACATTCTGTTAATCACCAAGTGCTACTGAAGCTACCTCCAAAAGGTCCCTCACGTCCATCCCTTTTGCGGTATATTGCAAAACCCCTCTGGCCCTCTTATCTCTTGTGGACCACACTTGGAGTAGCAAGAGTTTACATAACTGAGTGAATGGATGACTTTATTGGAGCATCTTTACCATTTGATTTTAAAATATATAATTCTTTGCAAATCAGATTCAATACAGCTTTAATCCAAGTCCTTCAGTGTCTTATGTCAGAAACCCTCACAGCTACATCATTTAATTGACTTTGTCCTCAAGTACCATTAGTCATTCCCTGATTCACTGATATTTTCAGTCTTCTAAAACTAAATAACCACCACACATGGTAAAGGAATTAACAAGACTGTGCTGGAGTCAGTAGTTAAACGACAGGACACAGCCTTGAATTCTGAAAAGACCAAGATAGTCAATTTAAGAAAACAGGAAACCTGAAGACAGCTCAGTGATTTATTTCTCTGAGCTAATTCTCTTGTCAAAATGAACGTTTCCAGTGGTCTCCTTAGTTCCAAAGTGCAGGCTTTAGATGATGTCAGCTTCTCTTGGAGAAGTAGTATATTCATGGTAGTTAAGATTCTGGGCTTGCTCACAAATGTTCATTAACCCATGGGATGCCAATACCAGAGTAACAGCCCCAGGAAACTCAACTACACTGTACAGCAATACTTCTATGGTAACATATTCAATACTCGACCTTAAATGTAAAGGAGGCATTTGCCCTCAGCTGTCCTGCAATCAGCCTTTGCACACTGTCCCACTACTCAGAACACCAGTCTCTCACCTGAACAACCTCTACTTAAACTTGCCTTTCTACTGTGACATCTTTTACCCAGCCAGCATTCTAGGAAACCATAAATCACCTTCCAAAAAGTATATAAATGCCCTGACAAGTAGTTTCACTTATTACAACTTCCTAATTCATGTAAGTTAACCCTCATACCCATATCCCACATAAACCAAACCAGAAAATTTATTCTATAACATGCGATTAAAATTGAAACACCCCTTTAGGGCTATTTTGGCAAAAAGAAGTTGTTTAAAAACAAGAGAGGAGGTGAACACCATTCCTTTCTTAAAAATCATATATTAATAAAATGTTCAATTAAAATCAGAGAAGGGATAAAAAGAAACAGTGAACAAATACAATGAGTAGAAATGATTACAAATATTATAGATCTAATCCAACTATATCGATAATCACTTTACTTGTGAATGGTCTAACTACATCAATTAAAAGACAGAGATAGTCACAGTGGATAAAGACAAAAGACCCAACTCTTATGTTTTCTACAAGAACCCGCTTTAAGTATAATGGTTTAGAAACTCTTTCTAATTTACATGGTCCTGCTTTTTATAGAGGGTAGCTGGTCTGCAGCATGGATTTAGCCGGGCTAACACTTAGCAGAAAGTCTTTAGACTGGCTGGGCACAAGGTATGCACTCAGAGGCAGGTCAAGGAGTGTCTCTCGCATCTCTAGAAAGGAGCACACAGGTCTCCCAGTGAGGTCAGATTACTCTGCATCTCGTGGTCACATCAGTAGCTCAGGTTGCAGGGTCACTGTTTGTGGCACCCTAACTCTGAAATTTAAAACCCCCCTGTTTCTTTTGGCACCAATTCTGAAAGTATCTAGTCACAATTTGTTGAAAGACATTGAATTCATGTTATTAAATGGGCACCTCTTCTAAGATACTCTATACCTCAAATTCAGAGCAACCACAGTTGGGCACCTAAGTTTTCAGAGCTCACATATACAGAAGTACCAATAAGCCCACAAGGTCACCTGGAAAGGTGAGTGAACATCTTTCATCTCATGACAAGTCTGTACTGTGCTCAGGCTTCAGGTATACAGAGAAAAGTTAGACTTTTCTGTCTAACTCCCAAAAATAAACTCTTGGGAAGTGATCTGGAACTGAGAATAGTAACTTTACCTCTCCTTTCCTTTCCACAAATGAGGAAGATATTTTATAACGTCCATAAGGAATGTTGGAATTCATTACTTTTCTCTTTCTGAAATCCAGCTCTGCCAGGAAACCATTAAAGGGAAAATGGTGAGACAGAGGAGGCTGGGGAAGGAAGGTACAGGCCAAAGGGATGAGTTCTCACTTATTCCTGCATATGGAGATGCAAGGAGATCACCAATGGTCTTGAACACAAACAGAGGAGGCCTGATTTATGACACAATTTCAGAGAAGGGTGGGGATGGTAGAGAGGGAGGGCAAGTGTCAAAGGGGTCACCTGTATCCTAAGGGGAAGAAAAATCTCCTGTTTTGGAAAGAAATTCCCTCCATGCTTTTGATTAGGGCACAGGTTGCAAAAAGCCCTTATTAAAATAGGGTCAAACTCATTATAACCCATGGACTTGTTTTCAATGATTAGACCATCAGACTACTCCCGCTAAGCAGAGCTTCAGAAAACAGCGCCAGACTTAACTGGCATAAGTCAGTGGTTCTCAACTGGGGTTGATTTTACTACCCAGGGTACATCTGGCAAGCTCCAGAGATTTTTTTTTGCTGTCAAAATGGATATTTACTAGATGCAGGCCAGGGATGCTCCTGACAATCCTACCATACACAGGACAACCCCCCTAGCTAAGAATTACTCAAGCCAAAAAGTTAATAGTATAAAAGTTGAGAAACCGGTATAAGTGAACAAGAAAGGCCCAAGAACAACATAAGATACAATTTAAGGAGAGCTAAAGCACACAAAGAAACCTGAAAAGGGGAAATCAAAGGGTGCTAAGGACATATTTCATCAGAAACAGCCCTAGGGAAGAAAGCAGAGCCATGGAAATGCCCTTTAGGAGGCAGCCCATTGCAAGGGCAAGATACAACACACAGGAAGAGAAACTTGAAAGGGAAAAGGAGATTTGAGAATTGACAGTAAACACAGGACAATGAGTTAGGGACCATGTCCTGTACATTGTAGGGTGCTTAGCAGTATCCTTGGCGTCTACCCACCAGATGCCTGTAATACTTCCTGCCCAGCTGTGACAACCAAAAATATCTCCACACATAGCCAAATGTCCCCTGCAAAGCAAAATCATCCCAGGTTGAAAACCATTCTCCTAGAGGGAGCTTTTTGAATTTACATACATATTTTTTCTCATTATTTCTTTCATCTTAGCTCTATCTTCCAGATTCAAGTTCCTTCTTTTCTAAAATAGGCTGTTGGTCATTCTTTCAGGACGTGTGCATGCACTTTCCCGGTCTCTTTTCAAGAATGCTCTTGTGCTGACCTCTCTCTCCAATGGTCATTTAGTTGGATTTGGAATTCTGAATTTACCTTCACTGCCTTCAGCACTTTGAAGATAGCAATCTGCTGTCTTCTGGTCTCTATCACTATTGGAAAGTCTATCCTCAGTTTGTTTCTCATTTGCAGGGAATCTATCTTTTCCCTCAGGCTGTTTCTGAAATGTTTCTGTTTGATTTCTGTTAACTCACCATATAATTACATATAGATTTATTTTTATTTATTCTGCTTGGCACTCACTTTGTTTCTTGAATCTGAGGATTTGTGTTTCTCATCAATTCTGGGAAATTCTCAGCCATTCTCTTTTTAAATATTCTCTGTACTTTCTATACTTTTAATTCATAACAGGATTTCTATTAAACGCATGTTAAACTTTCCTATTTTCCACACTTCAACCTTCTCCTTCTCATTTTTGTATCTCATATCTCTCTATACTAGTCTTGTGGTAATTTCTTCAGATCTATCTTCCAGGCCTAATTCTTTCTTTAACTGTGTCTAATCTGCAATTTAAATGGTCATGGAAAACATACTTCCTAAATGCCAAGCTCCGCATTGACAAAAAATATATATAAATATATATATATGATTTAGAAACTAATTCCTAGTTCAAGAACTTTACATCTATTGCAGTAGCCAAACATATGGAAAAAAACTATATTGCTATATAATAAGAGCAGAATCCAAGATGTATGTAAGCATTGCCAATGGAAACAAAGAATGTCTAAATATGCTGAGACAGAAAAGGAAAGAATTCACAGAGGAAGCTCAGAGGAAACTCTTGGCTGAGTTTGAAGAATAAAAAGGAATTTTTTTAGGAGGAGAATACAAGGAAAAGCATCCAAACAGATGGCAGAGCATGTGCAAAATCAAGGGCATTTAGGGAACAATAAGGAATTAAGTGTAATGACTGTGTGGCTGCATCTGTAGAGAACGGTGAGAGATGCCGGGCCTGTACCATGTGTGAAGTGTTTAGACTTTATTCTACTGGCAATGGAGAAGGAAGAGAAATTTTCAAGTGAGGGCAGGGGGAGGTGGGAGGAAGAGGAAGAAATGGAGAGGGGGAAGAGAGAGAGGAAGAGAAAGAGTGAAAGAAAGGGAGATGAATTGGGAAAGCTAACCCTGTGGGCGTGGAATAATTAAGATATAGGGAGGTTGGCAACAAAACTGCCAGGTGAAGATAGTGAGGGCTTGAGCTGAGGCGGTGTAAGTCGGGATGGAGAAGCAGCTGTGAAGTAGAGATATTTCTAAAGTAGATATAATGAATAGTTAGCCAGCTGGCTGTGAGGCTGATGGCCAGCAGAGCATGAGGACACCCAGCTTTTGGCTTGGGAGTCTTGATGATGCAGTGGACTATGTGTCTCCCCAAAACTCATATGTTGAAATCTCAATTCCAATGTGATGATATTTGGGAACAGGGCCTCTGGGGGTGATTAGGTCATGAGGGTGTAGCCCTCATGAATGGGATCAGTGCCCTTATAAGAAGAAGCCAGAGCACTAGCTCACTCTCTTCCCATCATCTGAGGGTACACTGAGAAGACTATGGCATATTTGCTGTAGCAGTCCCAACTAAGCCAACGGACTGTGCCACCATTAAACAGAGTAAGGACTTCAACTTTGAGAGCTACCAGAATAAAGTTCTATTCAGGGCACATAAATTTTGAAACATCTGGGTTATAGCCAGGTTGAAAGATCCAGTAGACAGTTATAAATACACATCTAAAAACTTGTCAGCGAAATTAGACATGGAAATATCTCTTCGGGGCATCAGCATACAGCTGGGAATTAAATACAAAGGAAGAGAGTGGTTGAGGATCAGCTGGGGGTACAGGAGTGACCAAAATTTGAGTTGTGAGGTGGTGATGCAAGTTATAAAGTCCAGTGTCAAAAACTGGGTATCAAACCTACACAGGATATCTGAGATAGAGACAGTTTCCAAACTTTCCTCCTATGGTTCTCTCAAATTTATCTTCTTTTAATCGGAGAAATAATAATATCTTTTGCATCCAATATATTTTTACTAATATTTTAATGATATATTTTATAATAGTATTTTAATACTATTAACATTTTAATAGTATATTAAATAATTTAATAACAAAAAGTGTGTATGTGATCACTTAATGTGAAATCTTCTATCTTAACCTTTATCACACTGAATTAGAATACTTGGTTTATTGATCTGTCTTCTCAACTAGACTCTGAGCTCCCTGAGACAAGGGTGATGCCTTATGCAATTTTCTGTCCCAAGGGCTTATCACAGTACATGACACAGAGGGGGAACTTCGTGTATATTGGATGGATGGATGGATGGATGGACGGATGGAAAGAGCCAGACACTGGAGACTGTTTTGCCAACTTAACCTGCTACAGTTTATTTACTGATTACTGACATCTCTGTCATGAGGAAAGAACACTGCATCTAGGACTGCTATGCAAAGTTTCACAGGTTGTGGCAAGTGAGGGTTAAGTAAAGTCTAATGCAAGAGAACAGACTGTGCAAATTAGGCAGACACTGAAGGGAAAAGATGATGGAATAGGATGGTGGCAAGAGTTAAAACAGCTAAATAAAATGAGAAGCTCAACAAGCTCTCAGCATTTAGTGACCTTTTCATTCCTTCTAGAATTATAGAGTGGTAGGCGGTTATAAAACGGGAAAATAATTTTTAAATGAGTTTGGGAAATTCTTAAATGTAAGAAAATTCCAACGATAAATACTTGTGCATCATGTTACACCTAAAACTTGTTAGCTCCTCTACATCAGTCCTAAAATTTATAGAGAAGAAAGATAGCTTAGAATTGTAAATGGATGCCTTGCAAAATTTTGAATTTGTAGAATATTCCGGTACAGTTGAACTGACTTATCTCCTACCCCAGAGTTTTCTTCTAACTAGGAACAGAAGCAAAAATAAAATATAAATAAGTAATAAAATTAACTCTATTTTTTAAAATAAAATATAATGAAATTAACTCTATTTTAAAAAAATAAGTAATAAACTTGACTTTTAAAAAATAAAATATAAATAATAAAATTAACATTTTTAAAAAAACAGAAAGAAATAAAAAGAAAGGAAACTGGAAGCTTTCACACAAAAGTACATATCAAAATCAATAAATTGCTATTAGAAATCAAATAAATCCAATAATTGGTCTACATATGAAATCATAATTGAGACTTACAGGAGTGATACTGGCATCCACAATTTTCTATAATAAAATGATATCACATGCTTGTGTAGTATATTGTTAGATGTTGAGGCTTATTTTATAAGGATACAAATAATAATAAATAGTTGCTTGGAAAAATTCAATATTTTATTGTTAATGGTAAATTCCCAGAAATGAAGAGTATTATGGGCTTTTATTTTTCTTATTTTATTTTTGAAAACCTGCAAGTTAAAAATAAAAAATCTCCTTCAAAAATCAGATTGCCTCTGAGTATCATGCTCTGGGAGTGGGGGGGGGAGGGGAGCCAACTCAAAGGGAAACATGATAAAATCTTAATCTGGCAGCTGCCATATCACACTCCTTTTTGCCGAAAAATGCCATAACCTTTCAGCTGCCCTGGCCAAAGATGGCACTTTATTTCTTGACTTCCAATTTTACTAAACTAAAGCAAGCAGAGTCAGTTTTCCTTCATGATAAAATAAAAACCCAGGAGATTTCAAACTTACTATACTGAAAATTTTGAAGCCCCAGATCATGATTTTCCTACTGTCAGACTGACCCTTCATCAGGACAGTTAGAAAGGTGGTTAGTTTTGCCATGTGCAGAGCTGATGTTATGCACATATTCCCCAATATTCTTTAATACCAATCTCTTCTATTTCTATTTGACCATTTAAAGACAGTTTGGAGGGGGTCCCCCCAGGTGCCTATGGGAACCTCAGGAATCAAAATCCCAGGAAAGGGAAGCCTGCAGAACACAGGTTGATAATGCTCACCCTATTATACCATGGACACAGCATCCCTTGGGATGGGCCCAGGAATCTTCATTTTTAACAAGTTCAAAGGTGATTCTTAACATTTAGTGAAGTCCACTATCTACTGCTTTAGAGATTGCATTTGATAATCTGGAATTCGGCAACATTAGCGTTTTACCTCTAGGTGGCAGCATCTGTGAACTGTTGAATGTTATGGAATCCCACCCAACATTCAAGGTTTATTTCCAGAGTAGGAACCACACATTGGAATTGGCTGTCTAAACCATTATCTCTACGTGTTGTCTCTACACAAGAAAAACGTGGCAGGATAGATTTTGCATAATCTAAACCTCCAATACAGACTTCAGAAATAAAAAAAGTTAACTGGTCATCCTAGCATAGGTAGAGCTTTCTATGGCTGATTTCATGTATGATGTATTATAAGTGATAAATTTTAAGACAGGATGCTGTAAGCATTCTTCTTGCGCTGACTGTTTAAGTCATGACTTCCAAGGATTCACATAGATCATCAGTTGGCAAGCATTTTCTGCAAAGGCTCTGATGGTAAATATTTCAGGCTTTGTGAGCCATATGGTGTATTTCACAATTACTCACTCTGCCATTGTCATGCAAAAGAAGCCATAGACAATACATAAATGAATGAGTGTGGCTGGGTCCCAGTAAAAAAAACCTTAACGTGTACACTGAAATTTAAATATTATACAATTTTCACCAGTCTCAAAATATTATTCTTTTAATTTTTCCAACTATTTAAAAATATAAAAACTATTCTTAGTTCTTGGGCTCTACAAAAACAGGTGGCTAGCCAGATTTGGCCCGTAGGCAGTGGTCTGCAAACCCCTGACAGATCAGTTCCATGGAGCAACATGAATTGGTACTAACTAAGGTATTCAAAAATGACTTTTTGATGACTCTTTTGAATATGAGAGTTTAATCCAAGATAGATATCTTGTCACTACATAGAGCACTGGAGAAATTAAACAAAAAAAGCCATTTGAAAGATGTTGGAATTCTGATTCAGAGTTGATTTCCAGATGACAATTTACCAAATAGAACTAACCCTTAGGTCAAATATTTCTAAACCCATCCAGCCTTCCTTCTGGTATAACCAAGCTATTGAAGGCCAGTGAACATGGTGGTATTATTGAAGTCCACAGCATCACACAAGAAGAAATGCAGATGCAATCTGGTCAGTGGGCAAATGCATGAAGGAACCTTAGAAACACCAAGTCCTGAATCTCTAACAGGAAGCCAACACTGTTACCTGTCGTGTCTTGACTCAGGGTTTCCTGGCTGCTGCTGCTGTAAGAAGGCACTGGAGTGATGGACAGTGAGGCTGGACAAGACAGAGGCGTGGCCAGGTCAGTCTTGCGGGTGAAAGATCGGTGGTACACAGGGATGCCTGCATCTTTGGAGATGAAGAGAGGCAGATCTGATGGGAGGGTGGGTCTGCCTTGTGCGTATGGATTTTTCCAGTGGGTGAGCCCAATTGCAACAGGCCCAGCAACATCATAACCTGGTGAGAAAAGCACATTAGGTCAGTAGCAGCAAGAAAAGCCTTATACTGTGTTTGTGTTTGTACTTCCCAAAAGTCTTAGCTGTGACTTTTGTTTCAAATCAAACACCACTTGAGATAAGGACACGTTTATAATAAAGAGGTAGAGTATCATCACACTTGATAGATCTTGTTCATTTATTCAACATATGTTTATTAAGCACATGCTAAGCACCCGTTCTTTGCCCTCAAGGAGTTCAGAGTCTAATAAACGTTTTTATTATTAAAATATTTATTAAAATTATAATAAAAAATATATGTACATAATAAAAAATTATTAAAGGCCTACTATAAGCTAGACACTCTGCATAACTAATCTCTAATCCTCATAGCAATTGTACAAGGGGACTATTACCATTTCAATTTTAAAAATGAGGAAACTAGATGTCAGCTTGCCCTAGATCAAGCAGCCAGTCTGTGCCAGAGGCAGAATTTAAGCCCAGATCTGACTCCAAAACATATATTCTTTCCTCTAAATTCCAACTAACTACGGCACACAGCAAGATGAAAGAAACAGTTTAAAAGTAGGATAGAAAGTACCCCTTAGGAGTTCAGGGGAGAGAGCCCTTCTAGGTGGAGGGACTAAGTCATAGAGAAGGTGACATCAATTTGGCCTTAGGGACAAAGTTTTCAGCCTAGAGGCCAGAGGAACAAATCTGTTCTGCAGATGTGATTTTTAAAACCCATTCCTTTTTGTAAATGTGAAATAAAATTAACAATAATAAAAATCTAGAGCATTCTCACAAAAATATAGCTTTCTGGCTTCTCTTGAAAAATCTTTTGATATTCTCCTGAAAATTAAGTAACACTGGACCACATTCCCACACAGCCAACAACCGCCAGCTGGAACAATGATAGCAGCCACTCCCTGAGGTAGAGTCAGGGAGTTCCAATCTGCCACAGTCATAAATTAATAAATCCACTAAAAATGACAATAATGTCTGATACTTCCTGGCAGACAGGAACCTAAGGGACCTACCAGGGCCACCTCATTTAAGCCTCCCAATAATCCTGTCAAGTAGGGACCATTATTGCCATTGACAGAGGAGGAAACTGAGGCTAAGGGACATTCTAACTTTCCCAAGGTCAACAGCTGTACAGAAATAACAGTCAAGATTCAAGCCCAGGCTCTCTGAAGTCAACACAAGTGCTCTCGGCCACCAAGCCGTGTTTTCTTACCACGAGAGCGGGAAGCAAGAGGGATTCTGGGAGCTGGAAACAGGGCCTGTTCCCTGACAAATTGCTCTTAGATTATTTGTTCCTGTCTCAACAATTTTTCATAAAGGACTGCGTGAGGAAAGGGAAATGCTGAGGACACACTGACCGAATTGTTTCAACTCATCTTGGTTGGTCACCTTCCTAAAAGGTGACTAAGTGCAATGCAGTGAGTATGAGTGAATCCTTCGAGTGAGGAATATGAAACCTCTGGAAATAACCAATGAGAACACAGATTCTCAACACTCAGAACTGTGATGGAGCCAGAAGATGCTGTAAAAGACTGAACAGAATGCCACCAGCCCCAGGACAGGACCTGATGGTGTTTCTTGGACTAACCCTCTGATGCACATTTGTTTGTAATCAATACTTTTAGATTTCCCATAGCTCCCAAGACAGTACTGGGCCATAGAAATGAAATTCCAGAATGTTCTATTTAAGTTGATATTCCATTATGTTCTTTTAAAAATTTGAAAATTTATTGCCTTCCTGTTTATACCAGAGAATCCTTCTACAAGAAGAATAATAACAGGACCATGTTTTCCCCTGGCTTATTGCTTCCTTCAGAAACTTGCTTAAGTCTCTCTTCTCTTTTCATATTCCCAAGCTCTTCTGGAGTCATTATACAGAACAGAGCACACTGTTAAAGCATAATTTAAAAGTCTCTAAGGACAAAGTGTCCATTGATGGCTGAATGGATAAATTGTAGTATATATATACAATGGAATATTATTTGGCCTTGAAAAAGGAGATCCTGCCATTTGCAACAACATGGATGAACCTGGAGGACATTATGCTAAATGACATAAGCCAGACACAGATAAAAAAATTGCATGATCTCACTTATATATGGAATCTTTTTGTTTTAAAAAAAGTTACATACATAGAAACAGAGTAGAACGGTGGTTTCCAGGGGCCCGGGGCAGTGGGGGATGAGGAAATGTAGGTAAAAGGGCACCATGTTGCAGCTAAGTTATGTAGGATGGATAAGTCTAGAAATTTAATATACATCATGGGGACCACAATTAATAATATTATACTATATACCAGAAATTTGCTGAGAGAATAGATTTTAGGTGTTCTTACTACCTGCACACTAAAAAGGTAACTCTGGGAGATGACAGATATGTTAATTTCCTTGACTGAAATAATAAAAATTCTACTATGTATATCAAAACGTCATGTTGTACATCTTAAATATATACAGTAAAATAAATACAATACATAGTGCGTAGTTCATCATAAGCAACTTGGTAAATAAATATGTGTTCTTTCCCTCCAAAAATAAAAATCTCTAAGGAATCTGGACTTTAAGATTTCAGGTTTCACCATTTCTTTTGTAAAATGATAGCTAATTTATAGCATATTCTTAATTTTGAAAAGATATAGTTTACAAAGCTAACAATTCTTTTTCTAATTCAGGAAATTACCACATTATTTACTCCAGAAATGGAGTTCATCAGCAAATATTTTAATCCATGTTATTGATACAAATGAGCTACGATAATATCTCCATAATTACAGTGAGATGTAAATGTAAATCTCTATTTAAAAGTAACAATGAGGTCAAAGTATTTTGAAGGGACAACCATCCAGGGGAACAGCTGACATCTAAGAGACAAGTAACAGGAACATGGTCGCCTCGGTAGCACTGACAACCTGCACATCCCCCCTCACCCACCCTCACGCTCCCTGTTGGGGAGGGAGGTGGGAACAGGGGTCTTAGTTCCCTTTGAGTTCTATGTCAACACTATCACCCACTGGACTCAAAATTGTTAAGGAAGACATGGAAGGAATACCCAAAATTGTCGGCTACCTTGAGAAAAAAATAATGTTAATTAAGTAGAAGGTTCTTAAATCTCTCCTACATGGGTAAAATGGGAATTTAATACCAAAAAAACATGGAGCTATTTATTCTATTCAAATGTCTCATGGATAAACAGAATGATTTCAGAAAGAGTCCTTTTTCTGTTCCTTGGATTTTTTTTTTAGCACCTCTGCTTTGGGCAGGACATAGTTTACTATAGGAACAACATTAACAGGAAATCTACACTCGTGCTGTTTTCTTCCATGGAATACCCTCACAAATGCAATGCTTCCGTGTGACATGACTGTTCTTTAACAGAAGGACTGAAGTGCAGGGGATGAAAGAAAACAAATGAGTTTTTTAAAAAGAACTCCCTGGATGATCCAAAGAGATCTGTCTTCCCTCTAGTACCTTGAGTCTAAGGTTATAAATTATTGCCAGCTTTTACCATAAATATTGCAGAAGTGCTTTGCAGTGGACAGACTATGGGCAGTGGACGCTGCCTGTTGCCTGTGCAGAATCTGCCCCAGTCCTTCCTCCCAACAGAGCCTCTATTTCATTTGGGGATCCATCCCACCCTGGCGCAGCCCTGTGACTCAGGGCTCATTTCCATCCCCACCCCATCCAAAGCCTCAGGTGGGCCCTGAGGGGGCTAAAGATAATGCTATCTCCCTTGTCAATGACTGGTCAATGACTGGTTCAAGGATGGCCAAGGGACCCGGCCCTGCCTAGTGAGCTAGGAGGGGTCTATTTAGGAGCCAGCCGCAGGGGAACATTTCTCAGCCCCTCAAGTGAAGGCCTGGGGAAGGCACCAAAGTTCCTTTCCCTCCGATCACAGTCATGTCTGAATGCAATTCCCAGAACCACTGCAGCCATCTGACTGCCACCACGAAGACAAATTGACCAAGGAAGGCAGAGGGGAGAAGGTCTTTCCTAACATCATTGAGCAGCTTAATCAACCCATCCTAAGGACAGGCCTGCCTCTGGTCTTCCTGTTACGTGAAATAATAGATTTCCTTATGGTTTCAGCCCATTGGAGTCAGGGAACTGAGGGAGTATGCAAGGCCCTCTGCTTACCCCTTCACCTTCGGAGAAAATTAAGTGTCTGTCATATCCACCTCCCCTTCAGAGATTAGTTTTCTACAGCTGCTGTGACAAAGTACCACAAACAGGGTTGCTTAAAACAACAGAAACTTATTCTCTCACGGTACTGGAGGCTACAAGTCTAAAATAAGGCGCCAGTAGGGCCATGCTCTCTCGGAAATCTCTAGAGGAGAATCTGTTCCATGTTCTAGTTGCTGTTAACACTTGGTGTTCCCTGGCTTGTAGATGCAGCACTCTCATCTCTGCCCCTGCTGGCAGGCAGCTTTCTTCCTGCAGGTCTCTGCGTCTCTTCTCTTCTTTAAGGACACCAGTCATATTGGATTAGGGCCCACCCAAATCAAGTATGACCTCATCTTAACTTGATTACATCTGCAAAGACCCTATTTCCATATAAGGTCACAATTATAGGTACTGGGAATTAGGACTTCAAGATGCCTTTTGGGGGGACACAATTCAATCCAACACCCTGACATGGTAGCTACAGCTGACTGGACCAGGAAAGAGCACCTGGCCCAAGTCTGCAAGATGGCAGGTAACAAGAACATCATCCAACCTGGGCTCGGATCCCAGTTCTTGCTGCTCTGTGAGTCCTTAGGCAACACTTTAAACTCTCAGAAACTCGGTTTCCTCACTTGTAAAATGGGGAATGTAACAGTGCAAATCAGGATTTTTGTGAAGAGTAAATGAATAAATATGGGAAAAGTACTTAGAACAGTGCTTAGCAAAAAGAAAGCTCCCATCAAAAGCGTTAGCTATGATGTCATCCTTACAATCTAACATGCCGCTTCCGCTGAAAGGTGTTGTAAAAGAGAAGGCTCCACTGACAGCCCACCCTTCCTTTTTCAGAGCTTTGCAGCCTGGCTCCCATCCCACGATCCGCTAACGTGGCTCTCATGATGTCACCAGGGCACAATCTAACTTTCACCCTCCTCAATCTCCCCTTCCAGAAATTCTCTGGCTTTCTAAGGAATGTGCTTGCTTGGTTCTCTTACCTCTGTCATTATTTCTACCCCAATTGTGCTTCCCCCAAAGACTGGCCCTTGAACCTCCATGTACTGATTCAAGGAACCAACTCTCACT
Source organism: Lepilemur ruficaudatus (assembly GCA_963574885.1). Taxonomy (NCBI): domain Eukaryota; kingdom Metazoa; phylum Chordata; class Mammalia; order Primates; family Lepilemuridae; genus Lepilemur; species Lepilemur ruficaudatus. Next base: position 86,728 of record CAUYRT010039234.1, on the reverse strand, counting down.
CTTATTATCGCATCCTCTTCCAAAGATTCGACTGTGCAGGTAGCACCAACATCTTTATCTTCTGACCATTTTCCCCACATTTCCAATTTCCTGTGAGGCATTCTGAGGTGGGGAGTCTAACGGGCACCTCAAACCAAACACATCTAACCTCACCCCATCCCCTCCTCTTCCCGGCTTCCACACTTCTGGGAATGGCTCCAACTCTCCATCACCCTGACCCCAAACCTCAGGGCACACTTGCCTATCCCCCGATCCAGCCAGTGACTAGTCCTGGCAGCAATTCCATCTCTCAACCTCCAGACCTGCCTTTTTATCCCACCTGCCTAGTTTATTTCTGCCTCATGTCAAGAGTGTAGTCGCAGCCACTAACCCTCCCACATGAACTCCACCCTAGTCACCACCAAAATAATCTTCTTTCATCCATGCGTCCACCTGTGAACCCTAAGTGACCTCCTACTACTTAACCAATATCTCTAGGAATAACATTTTAGGTTACTCAGCATTTTCAAACCGGGGTCCATGAGCTCTCCACAAGAATTTTTACATTGCCTTTATTTTTCATTTAAAAGTTAGTCACTTAAAAATTAACACATGCATACTCTGGACCAAGTTATTCCTTAACTGTAATGCCTCAGTTTACTTTTGTGTTCCCATCAGGTTGGCACCAATTGGTACACTGAATGAGAAAGGGAGAGAGATGGATACACCAAGGTGCATTCGTACCAAATGAAGATCCAATAACCTCACATCAGTGAGCATTAACAGATTCACAGTGGGTTGAGCAGAGAAAGGTGGCAGAAATGCAGAGTTACCATAAAATACCTAGCTGTAAAACTGGCTGAACTCAAAGAACCTCACCACTGCAACCAGTATCCCATTGCACTATAAGCAGTGATTGCATTTCAGCAAAATAACAACATATATTATATTAAATTAATGAGGTGAACTTGTATTTTTGTTTGGATTCCAGTGTTTTAAATTCAATTTAGAAATTTGACCTGATTTTTATGGCTATATTTTGTATATAACATGTCTATACTTAGTGTTATGTTCAAACGTATTTAAGTAACCTTATAATAAAAGTCATTTTGTTCAATTTTAGAGGTTCATCATTATTTCTTTTTTAGGGGTTCACATTGCTGGGGTTTGAGCAATCATGGCATCGTGTTTAAGAGCATGGGCTTTAGTGTCAAACAGACCTGGATTGAAATCTTGGGTAATTAATTTCCGGGTGGGTGGCAAAGAGCAAGTTTCCTCATCTGTAAAATGGAGAAATAATGAAACCTTCCTCACAGAGTTCTGATTAAGTGAAATAATTTATGTAGGGAGCCAAGAGCAGCTGGCAGACAACAAGTACAAAACAAATTTTGTCTGCTATCATCATGTTTGTCCTGATCTCTAAGTCACCACCGAAGATTCTACAATCAAGAAAATTTTGAGAGGAAGTAGAAAGGAGAAGGGTTCAACCAACAGAAAAAATAATGAGGGTCACTCTTCTCTTGTTTAAGGTTGAGTGATCATAACAGGCAGAAAGTCTCACTTTGGTTTTTAACATCTAACACCTGCTCTTTAAACAGGAAAAAGTAGACTTTCACTACACATTTTCTTTACAGTTATAATACAAAATTTCTTTTTAAAATAGAGTAATATAATCCTTAAAAAGTAACTCAATTGTAATAGTAATTATGTAATAGTACAGGTGATACATGAATGAAAGGGTTAAAGTGACTGATGAAAAGTTGGGAAAAACAAGTTGGTCTATAGAACAAAGGTGACTTTTTATCTCCCTAGAACACATTTCCTCTAATTCTATGCAACAGCCATAAGAATCCACAAGAGGGCGCCCCAAAAAGGTGAGCCCAGAAGCAACTGCTGATTCTAAAAACAAATGCTTATGCACTTACATTTCCTTCTCTCTCCTTCCTTAGCCTCACCGCCCCCACCCCCGCTCCATTCCAGGCAACAATAATTTTTATAAAACAGAATGACACAATTGCTCACCTATGGTGATCTGGCTGACACAACTGTAGTAGCTGCCTGTTGTTGCAGAAGAAAGGTTATAACTTGCACTGCTCACATCTTTGTCTGCTAAGAAAACAAAAGTCAAGAGGGTTAATTATAGCCTGGTAGACACCATGACCACAATGTAAATGTACGACTAGTGGCAAATAAACCAGATTTCTGTGTCTGACACGGGCATTCTTATATTCATCCACTGGTTCATTCCTCCACACTCAGGCAGCGCTAGGTGCCAGGCACTGGGATGAGTGTTTGCAACACTTCCATAAACAACCCAGACAGCCACACACAGGCGATTTCAGTTAGGTGTCACACTGTTATAATGGAGGAGTCAAGGGTGCCTGGGCAGTTGAGGGTGGATGGGTGAGAGGACACCTGATCCAACCACAGACTAGAGGGTATCAGGTAAAGCTTCCTGGAGGAAGTCATATCAAATGAAAACCTAAATGGTGAGTACTATCTGACTAGGCAAAAGGAGGCTGGATTGAGAGGAAAGATCCAGGCAGGGGGGCCATCATCTTGTCTGCAGGCTGCGGGGCCACAGCCAGCCTCGTGAGTTAGCAGCTGAATGAAGGAAGAGGAGAGATAAGCAGTGGCCAGATTACAAAGGGTCTTACAAAACACGTTAACCAGTTTGGATTTTGTCTAGAGAGCAAGATCCCATTTTCATTTCAGAAAGGTCACTTTGAGGCAGGGTGGGGAACTAACTGGAAGAGGATGAACTGAGAGGAGAAAGGGTCATTTATGAGACTGCGGCAGCAATCCTGATGAGAGAGAGCAGTGGCAAACCGAAGGTGTGGCAGTGGAAACAGAGGAGTGGATGCAAGTCCCCTCCAGGCTGAAAGCGCAGCACAGTGCAGCCAATTCCTCACTACTGTGAAAAGAAAATATTGGGGTGGGGAGGGAGCAGGGCAAAGGAAATCAAAACCTCCCAGGTGCATCACATTTCAGCGTTTTCACTCCCACCATTTAACGCAGGAGGTAGGTACCACCACCATGTCTTTGATGGAAAGGCTGAGAGACTCCAGGTGGCTGAGTGCTTTGCCCAAGGTCATACGGACAGCACAGAGCTCAGGTCTATATCAGAAGTACTGTTCAAGCTGTTTATGAGACATTGCAGAAACATAAAACTAAAAAACTCCGAGGAGATAAGATAGGAGAAAATCTAGATGACCCTGCATATAGCAGTGAGTTTTTAGATGCAACACCAAAGGCAAAACCCATGAAAGAAATAATAAGCTGAACTTTACAATTAAAAACTTCTTCCCTGAGAAAGATATTATCAAGACAATGAGAAGATAGGCCATGGACTGGGAGAGAATATTTGCACAAGACATATATGATAAAGGACTGTTATCTAAAATATACAAAAAACTCCCAAAACTCAATAATAAGAAAACAATCTTATTTAAAAAATGAGTCAAAGACCTGAACAGACACCTCACCAAAGATGATATACAGATGGCAAATAAACATATGAAAAGATGCTGCACATCATATATCATCAGGGAAATGCAAATTGAAACAAAAATGAGACACCACTACACATCTATTAGAATGGCCAAAATCCAGAACACTGACAACACTGAATGCTGGCAAAAATGTGGAGCAACAGGAACTCTCATTGCTGACAGGAATACAAAATGGGGATACAGCCATTTTAGAAGACGGCTTGGTGGTTTCTTACAAAACTAAACTTACTCTTACCATATGACCCAGAAAACTTGCTCTTTGATATTTACTCAAAGGACTTGAAAACATGTCCACACAAAAACCCACATGTAGATGTTTGCAACAGCTTTACCCACAACTGCCAAAACTTCGAAGCAACCAGGATACCCTTCAGTAGGTTAATGGATAAGAAAACTGTGGCACAACCAGACAATGAAATATTATTCAGCACTAAAAAGAAATGAGCTATCAAGCCATGAAAAGACATGAGGGAACCTTAAATGTATATCATTAAGTGAAAAAACCAATCTGAAAAGGCTAGATACCGCACGATTCCAACTCTATGACATAGTGGAAAAGGCAAACCTATGGAGACAATAAACATATTAGTGATTGCCAGAAGCTGGGGGTGGAGGGAGGGATGAAAGAGCAGAGAGGGTTTTTAGGGCAGTGTAACTGCTCTGTATAATACCATAATGGCAGATACATGTCATTATACGTTTGTTGACATCCACAGAATGTACAACATCCAGAGTAAGCCTAAGGCAAACTAGGCACTTTAGGTGATTATGACATGTTGATGTAGGCTCATCAATTGTAACAGATGCATTATTCTGGTGGGGGATATTCATAATGGGAGAGACTAAGCATGTGCGGAGGCCAGGGGCCTACGGGAATTCTGTGCTTTCCTCTCAATTTTGCTATGAACCCAAAACCACTCCAAAAAAATTTAAGTCTTTACAACAACATGGCAGGGCATAAATGATTTTAAAATATCAAAATAAGTACACTTTGTCTGATATAAAACACTACAGGTTAGAAGAGTCATTATAATTGAATGGTAGCAAAACTGGCCTAAAGAAAGTATTTGAATATTATGTGACAATAAGAAAACTCTGATCTAGAATGGTAGGAATTGTAGGTCTGAGGGAAAGAAATAATTATGATGAACCAGTCAAATGCATCTAAAGAGAAAGGGTATCTAGAAACATATTAAGTCAGATGTTAATGAGAACATGATGTGGATTGGTAGAGAACATGGCTTTGTAGGTGCACATTCCTAGGAGGAAAGAACAGCAGGTACCTGGACAGAGAAGACAGGAAATGGGATCACCTGTGGGGTGTGGTCTGCATGTGCCCTTGGTTTGAAAGCAGTTGAAAAGTATTGACAAGAGCGGTGGCTAGCCAGAGAGCAGAGAAATGATGCTGGCTCTCAGAGGCTACATCAAGGTCACTGTAGGTTCACAAACAGGAAGTTACAATGCTAAGAAGTATTTTTAAAACTATTTTTAATGTAAAAAAACTAATTCTAGCAAGTGTATATGGCCAACTTCTCCTCTGAGAAACATTCTCCGACAGTCTCCAACCTCTAGGGTGCTTCCTGAAAAGCTAGCCACACCTCCAACAGTAGCACTGAGCATGCAAGATTGCACTGCTCTTTACACATCTCCTAAACCAACGGCTTCTCAAGGTCAGACCCACGTGTTATTCATTTTGCAATTTCCAGAGCTTAGTGCTATGCCCATAAGGCAAATGCTCAATAAATGTTCATTGATTACAAAAAAAATAAATAAAGCAAAAGGAAGAAATGAAATTAAAGAAGGAACAAACAGACGAGTTATTCTCCTTCTCTTTATAATTTCAGAGCGGTTGCTGTGATAAAAGAGAAAGCACTGGGCTGAGCGTGCGAAGACCTGGGTTTGAAGCCCAGCTTTGCTACACACATAAGCTCTCTGAACTTGGCCAAGCTGTCTGACTTCCTTTAGTACTGGTTTCTCCACCTGCAAATGGTGACAATAAATGCTTATCTCACTTTTTCGGGGAAGGGGATGAGGTATGATTAATAAAAATAAACCAGCCACATAGAATGTATAGTTAGCAAATGATTCTGTATATATCTGTGGAATCACTGAATCAACAAAATCCAGACTTAAAACACATCAAACTAGTCTAAAGTTGTCATTCCTAATCCTTTTTAAGCCCTTCACTGGTGAACTATCCTTAAAAAAACTTTGGGAGGGAGGAAACCTTCAAGGGACAAGGTCAATGGCACCAAAAATGTATACAATCAGAGAAAAAGAGAGCGAGGTATCCAGAAGCACAAAAATGGCTACAAATGGGGAGGAGAAAGGAATGAAGGAGAAAAGGATACTAGTCATCAACAAAGAAGCAGAATGCTTGAATTAGGAATGAATGCCTGGGAAGAGGCTGTGAATAAATTTCAATGGCAAAATCATTCTGATTTGAATAAAATCTGAATGGTAAAACTAGGGCAATAATTTTGGTGGCAATATTTTGAAAAGACTCCAAGAGTAAAAGTACAAAGAGCCCAAAGAGCCTTTGCAGTGCAAAGCGATGATGTGAAGGAAGATGTTCTTACCTATTAGAATTGAAACAAAAATGCTAGATTTTATGGGGAAGCCTGAATATCCATTTAATTCTTTAGAAACCAAGTGCAATTATATGAAAAAAATCAAGTAACTAATAGAAAAATTGAAACTATGAATAAGATTAATAAACTGTGTGGGTTCTAAAGTAAATATCTATTAATATAAAAGATTATCCGGGGGGAAGCAGGGGAAGAAAACACATGTAGCCGAAGCATTTGTATCCCTGTAATATGCTGAAATAAAAAAAAATTCTTAATGAAAGGCAAGAAAAAAAAAAAGATTAGTTGGTTCCAATCCTTGGGCATGTGATTTCATCTCTGTATGGCTCTGCTTCCCCACGTGTAAAATGGGAATAATAAAGGCACCTGCATTATAAGGTTATATGAGAAAGTTGTTATATAACAGCACCTACCACACAGAAAGTGTTCAATTAGTGTTAGCTATATTTTTATTTTATTCGTATGAAGAGCAAGGATATCCATAAAATGGAATACTATATATCAAAGAAAATGATAAAGCTACACAAAATTTCATAGATGAATCTCCCAAGCACAATGCGGAATAAAAGAAGCAACCTAAAAATGATGTATGTGCTTCTATTTATGAAAACTTCAACAACAGAGCTAAATTATATTGCTTATAGATGCATACACAGATGATAAAACTGTAAAGAAAAGTAATAAAATAATTAGCACAAAAGTCAGCATGGTGGTCTCATTGGTAGGGAAGAAGGATGTTTGAATTATGAAAGAGTATGGGGTAGGAGTGGGTTTCTTCAGGGCCGGAAATGTTCTGTTTTTTGACCTAGGTGGTGGCCACATGGTATTCATTTGATAATTATGCATTAAATTATAAGTTTGTCCCATCCACTTATCTATATGTATATTATAATCCACGATAACTTTTTTGAAGAAATAAAGAGGTATAGATATTATGGCAGAGCAACCCTGAAATACAAATTCTGTAAAAATCTCTAGGAAAGAGAGAAGACAGTGGGATTGGACAACCAGCTATTGAGTACCTGATCTTTACCATGGACTACACTAAACATTTATTATTTCATTTACATCCATTATTTCATTTAAGCCTCAAAACAACTCTTTTAAAGTAGATATGATAATCCCATTATACAGATGAGGAACTGGAGGCTAAAAAATTCAAGGAACTTTTCTAGAGTCACACTTCTGGGCAGTCAGAAAGCCAGAATTAAAACCCAGGTTTGTGAGCCAAAATGAAAGTATTGGTAAAAAAAATTCTTAAAAAATTAAAAAAAAGAATGAAACAAAACCCAGGTTTGTCTTACTCCATAAAAATAATGGAGAACAGAGGAAAAGACAAAAGGAGCACAGATTAATATCAAAAGCTGAGTTAGGCGGATTCCTCCTGTATCTGGCGCTACATCTTTGACAGTCATTGATCTGATGTCATAAAAACGGGTGTGCTCAACGGGGAACAGGATCTACTCTGTTTTCAGAGCTCCACTTAGCAGAAAACCGTGGACAAAACTAACACCCATTTTGTTTGTCTCATATTACTTGGGAAGATTCATAAACAATATGATATTATAACACAGGAAAATCAGACCTATCTCAACACTCAACCTATCTTACCTTTTATTCTAACCACAGCATAAAGGAAAGCACCATGCATATTGATGTATTTCCACTGAATACAGAATTTTTATAAATATGTAGGCAACTCTAAACAAAAAACTACCAATATAAAATAATTATAATGTGTAATGTGGTAGGTTAAAAAAAAGAATAGAACTACAATACTAAATAATAATAGCATACAAACCAGGAACTGGGTGTTCAAAGTCAAAGTATTGTTCAGGACAGGGGTTAACATATTTAAAGTTAGTTAAAACAAAATATAGTGACTATATGTAGGATTTGCTAAGCAAGATTTAAGTAAAGGTACAAGGACAATTTAAAACAACAGAAGGACGAAGTTTCCAAACCAGTTTGTTGTGTTTATGGAGAGTAGGGGTAGGGTAGTGGGGAAGAGCGGGAGAAGGGATTTAACAAAAATATTCAAATTAGAAAAAGGAAATAAATAAGAAAAAAAGGCACAGAAAAAAACAAGACAGAGAAAACACAAAGTAAAATGGTAGAAATAAGTTCAAATGTATTAGTAATATCAATACATTTAAATGGTCTAAATTTGCTACTTAAAAGATTGGGAAATGGATTTCTAAAAAAAAATAAAAACTAAATGCTGTTTATAAGAGAAACATCTAAAATACAAGGACACAGAATGTTGAAAATAAAAGATATAAAAAGATACAGCAAACAATACTAACAAAAATAAAGCCAGGGTAGATATTTTATTTTTAGATGAAAAAGATTTTAAGACAAAACCATTATTAAGGATAAAGGGGGTCAGTAATAATGATAAAAGGTTCAAGATTCAATTCTCCAGGAAGATATAAAAAATATTAAGTCTATATGTCAAAATAAAATAACCTCAAATATAAGAAGCAAAAATTACTAGAGCTACGGAAGAAAATGATAAATCCACCTTCAGAGGGGGAGACTGTAACATACTAAATAACGGATAGGTTGGGCAAGCAAAAATTTAGTACAACCACTGAAAATTTGAAGGGCACAATGAATGTCAATTTAATGGACAAATACTGAACCCTACATCTGACAATCACAGAACATACATTCTTCTCCCATCCAAGTACTAACCAGGCCCGACCCTGCCTAAGCTTCCGAGATTAGGCGCGTTCAGGGTGGTATGGTCATAGACTACACATTCTTCTTAAGCCCATGTTTAACTATTACAAAGAGACCACACATTAAACCAATAAAGCAAATCTCAACAATTAAAAACTAAATCTCATTGTAGGCCATGTTTTCTGATCTGTGATCACAGATCTAATCTACGATGACAGAAAGGGCGGGGGGGTGTCTATTATTACTTATGCACTTTTGCGTGCATGTGTGTGTGTGTGTGTGTGTGTAAATCATCGATTTTTAAAAAGGAAGTTTTTTTAATGTTGCACTACTGGTCAAATAAAAATAGCAGATTTATGTCAAGCAAAACACAACCCAAAATGCTTAAATTAAAAGAATAAAACTCCAAGTCTAGTTCCTTTAACCAGAGCCACTTTATACAATTCACATGAATACCTCATGATATAACATTTGCTGTTCAGGCACTATCTACTTACTGACTCTATAAGCCAGCTCCGCAAAGTGTGGTCGGGTAGAAAGCAGCAACCCTACCACCTGGAAGTCTTAGAAATGCAGAATCCAGGCCCACCTCAGAGCCACTAAGTCAATGAGATCTTCGTTTTAAGAAGCCAAGTGATTCACAGTCTCTTTAAAGTGAAAAGCATTGATCAGCCGCATAACTCTAAGGTCTCCAAGCAAAACACTCAAGGGCTTAGGAATCAATCAAAGACTTTTTAAGGACCTGTGTGATCTGCCTTGTGCTAGAAACTGGGAGAATTAGAGTGTGGTCAGGAAGGGAGAAACCACAGGACACAAATTAGTTTAGAATATGGATAGAGGCTGGGGAAAGGAATGGGAAGAGCTGTGTTATGCGAAGAGCTATTTCTGAGAAAGACCTGCCCTGAGGGCAGAAAGTCCTTAAAAACTGAAAGAAATGTATTTGTTAATTGAAGTTTAACCCACTTACAATAAAACATACAAATCCTAAGTGTACAACTCAATGAAAATTGTCACAAAATAAACACCGTCACACAACTACCATGAGGAGAAGTCCCTCTCCAAGTAAATTCAGGGAAGAAGATGTTACTTAAAAGAATCACCTGAGAATGCATAAGAACAGGAAATGCCGAACAGGTCTCACATCACCAGGTAAATGGCAAGTTAGAGTGGCAACCACAGCCGGGCTGCATTCTGAGGGGTGGCGGCCCAGACTGCTGGAAATACAAGAACGATGGGATCCTGCCCTTTCCTTTTTATTGAGATAGTGGCACCTGGAAGGTTAAGTCATTTGCTCTCAGTCATATTGCTGGAAATTGGGAGAACCAGAACTCAGGTATCCTGACATGAGTCTAGCCTGTAATTAAGCAGCATTTTATTGAAGCAATTGTTTTAAGTTACTTATCGTTATGTCATTCACTTCACTCTTCATTTGAGAAGTTTCATTAATTCTTATAACTACTTGATTATTGCTTATAAACTATAAAGCTCCAAAGTCCTTATGTGTTAATTGGAATATCGATTAGGCATAGTGAGGTTGACAAACTTAAAATACAGACTCCCCTGACTGAGAGACACAGGGCCCGAGACTGAGGAAAAGCCCTCTCCTGGAATCCGCAGTCCACAGAGCCCAGAACCTCAGGAAAGTAAGGGGGATTTTTAAAAAGAAAAGGTTTTCATTAAATCTTTAAAATCATATGACAAGACTGTTTATACACACAGATAAAACTCAAGAACTTGCCAAACAAATGATACATAACTACTGACTTTGTGAAAAAATTTAACATATGATTCCTTTAATAACTACCTACACCGGCGCACCCAGATATATCATTTAATTTATAAATTTTATAAATTATAAAATACATATTCACTGTGTAGAGTGAGCTACAACTGCTTACGGCATCTGATTTTTTTTTTTAAATCACTTTAAATTGCTTATAAAGCGTTCTAGAGAACCTTAACTAGTAAGAAAAAAATATTGTGGAGCACTTGTGTGTGAGTGCATGTGTGTACATGTGTCTGCATGTATGTGTTCCTCAGAAATATCAGCGTGTGATTCCATGTTTGCTGTATCTTTTATAGGCTTACAAAAAAGTTCATATTCAAGACCTACCCTTTTCCCCTAACTGGGTAATCTATATCTCTTCACCTGTCACCCCTGAGGCTGGACTTTCTCCTTTTTATTGTGATTGAAATTTATCCATTCAAAAAACATGCAGTAGACACAGGGTCGCCCCAGGTAGAAACTGGCACCTTGGGAGGTCTCTCTAAGGTACTGACAATCAACCAGCCATCGTGGACAAAGTGTGTTTTCACACAACACAGCTTGTTCTATAAAAACAGATCTCTTTATTGCTATGATAAAGATAATAAACACATCACAGTACTATATATGCTATATTGCTATAGGGCTTGCCAGGTTTTCATAAAGTATTTGCATTTGTTTTTTTTCATGTGCTCTTTGTCACTGCACTAGAAGACAGGCAGGGCAGGTGCTAGTTGCAGTAGTACCAGCACTAGTAGCATCCTGCACCAAACCTGAGTGAGACCCAGACTCCTAGAGGGCAAGGTCATCCCTATCCATCTTGTGTCCTCAGCGCCTGGCCTGCCTGATGCATAGAAGGCATTATGTTTGCCAAAGCCTCCGGTAAGCTTTCAAATACTTGAATCATTCTTAAAACCATTCCTGCATTTTAAATACTGTGCCTGGTACTTATTATCTCAGCTTCCCTTTGATTCCACTCTAGCAGCAGGCATTGTGACAAAAGCCTTTCATGAACTCTAATTAGAGAAAAGCCTTTCTTTTCCTACTTACACCTACTTGAGTCCGTGTTGAGAATCTTATATTCTATTTTCATTATCTTCAGACAGTAAAGATCCATGCCTTATTATTCCAATGTAGGATTCATTAAACAGGCACTTTTTGCTTTTAATTCCAGAACCTATTACAGTGCCCGACACATAATGCTCACAAAACCTGAGTTGGATTGTTTGTTCTAGAAACTTCCTTGGGAGCTATGGACTGTTTGTCTAGAACTACTTTCTAATAGAAAACTCCACATCACTATTTGTTATGAGCTGAATGTTTGTGCTCCCCCCAAAATTCATATGTTTAAGTCCTAAGCCCCACTGTGTTAATATTTGGGGAAGGGCCTTTGGGAGGTAACTGGGTTTAGACTAGATGAGGATGAGACCCCCATGATGGGATTGGTGCCCTTATGAAAGGAAGACAGATCTCACTCTGTCTGTCCATGAGCGCATACCAAGGAAATGCCAGGTGAGCACACAGCAAGAAGGCAGCTGTCTACAAGCCAGGAAGTAGGCCCTCACCTACTGAATCTGCCAGCACCTTGATCTTGGACTTCCCAGCCTTCATAACTGTGAGAAATAAATGCCTCACATTTACTTAAGCCACCAGCCTATGGCATTGTGTTACATAGCAGCCTGGAGCAGACTGACACTATTACAAAGAACATTATGTTTTAAAGGAAAGAATTGAAATGCTTCTTTGCAGGATCAAAATTAAATTGTAATTTAATTTTACCCCAGGAAAAAAAAACTTATAAAATGTGAAGGGCTGAAAGTCAAAGAATAATCTCTCCATGCTTTGCTGAAGCTTCTTTATCAAAAGGATCCTAATCAATGTTGACCGTGAGCGTCTGGATTGCATAATAACAAGCATGCCAGGTGGTGGGAGGGCAAAAACAAGAGAAGTCATCAAAGAGCTCCTTGGATTTCTTTGGTAGCTAAAGCATGACTCCCAGTCAGTTAGCAAGCATCTGATCTCACCATGCCGTGTGGATGTGTTTGGCCTTCTACTTGTTCCTCTTTTTGGAAGAGTAAAAGTTATTTTGCTTGTTATTTACAATAGGAAAACAGAGTTTTAAAAACTTGTACATGGTGTGCTGCTCCCTGCTATACAGCCCATTCACTGTCTCAGTCAGTCACACAGCCAAGTACTGGTCACCTCCTATGTGCCATGTGCTATGCTAGGTACCAGAAACACAGATAAAAGATACGGTCCTTGCCCTCTGGAATTCTATAACCTACAGAGGCGGGCACTCATTACAACACAAAATGAGAACCTGTTAAGGAAAAGACTTATTCTAGGAGGTTCCAGGAGATGCCACAAGTCAGGGGAGAAGAGGAGGGGCATTTCAGAGCATGCACCAAGGTCCAGAAACCTGAGAAAGCCTTAGAACACCTCCCTCCATAAAGGGTGGGATACTGCAGCCAAGGACAGCAAGAGAGAAGGGTGGGGAGGTTAAGCTTTGACCTGTAGGCAGAGGGGAGCCATTCAAGAGTTTCAAGCAGGGGAATAACAGGATCAGATTTGCAATTAGGATCAGAAGGGGAGAGAACTAGAGGCACAGGGACCAGCTGGGAGGCCACTGCTGCAGCCAGAGGGGACAACAATGGCGGCCTGGACTATCTGTCATAAGAGCAGTGGGCAAGGACAGGAAAAAACAGAGCTGAAGTACATTAAGGAAGAATAATCAACAGGACTTGGTGGTTGAGAGTATACTGGCTAGGAGACACAGCCGACAGTAACAGCTCATGCTTACTGAGTACTTGCTATGGACCACTCATGTGCACTTACAAGTATTATTGCATTTAAAAAGGTGAAAGATTTATATGATCTAAAGAGAAACCAGAATATGAGTACTACTGCATTTAAATCTCATAGTGACCCCACTTTACAGATAAGAAAACTGAGGTACAAGAGGTGAATTAATTTACCCAAGGTCACTGTTAGTATGTGCTGGTAAAAGAGCACTCAATGATGACTCCCAGGATTCTGGCCGGGGTGACTGCAGAGTACGCTGGCCCCAGCCAACCTTGCCAGCCACTCCCTATCTCGGATGTCATGCTCCACCAACACTGTGCTGCTAGCAGCTGCTTCAAACCCCGACATCGCTCCCCTTCATCTTTGCTCATGCTGTCGTCACGCCCTGGAATGCCCTCCTTCTCCCAGTCAGTCTTTTAACATCATCTCCTCCAGGGAACTCTTCCTGGCCTATCCCTCACCCCTCCCAGCCCATCCCCCACAACACCGCATTATAATTCGCCATTTAGGAGTCTGTCTCCTCCAGCTGACTGTGCCATCTGGAAGAGAAATAGTGAGATCTTATTCATTCTGGTAACCCTGGGTTCAGGCTAGAGCCTAGCACATGGTTTGAGTTGAGTAGTCAGAGACAGCCTATAGGAAATAGGCATGGGAGAGGAAGATGGGAATTGTTTTGGACAAATTGAGTTTGAGAGGCTAGAAGAGCATACAGGTAGAGAAGTCTAACAGACAGCTGGATATACAAGCACAGCACATACAAGAAAGAAGTTCTGAGTTGGTGATTCCTACATATGAGTCACCTGAATAAAGATGAAGTCACAGAAGGGGAAATGATGTCCTTAACTCTCACCTATTCTTGCCTCATTTGATTCCTACATTCCATGGTTAGGCTTAGTTTCAACTATATAGCCCCTAAGTAAATTCCTTAACCTATCAATGCCTCAATTTCTTCCAACACATACAGGACTAACATTGGACCAATTTCTTTCTTTCTCAGCCCCCTGAATAACTGGGACTACAGGTGTGCACCACCATGCCCAGCTAATTTTTTTTTTTTTCTATTTTCAGTAGAGACTGGGTCTTGCTCTTGCTCAGCCTGGTCTCGAACTCCTGACCTCAAGCCATCCTTCCACCTCGGCCTCCCAGAATGCTAGGATTACAGGTGTGAGCTACCATGCCCAGCCTGGACCAATTGCTTAAAGGTGGTTGTGAGGATTAACTGAGCTAATTCACATAAAGTGCTAGTATTATTCTTTGTGTCTAGGCACACCCCACATTTCTACTTACAACTCAGAAACCTTTGTTGCCCTAGTTTATAGGCATCTTACTATGGAGTCATGGTCTGGCACGTTTGGGAAGTATCTAATCAACATCATTCAAATGGTTGAGAGTGAGATAAGAAGGTCATGAATACAACACAGGCAAATGTCAACATAAACAGGAGTAGCAGTCGGCAAAAAAGCAGCAACTTAAAAGGAAGGAGGAAAATGAGGGGAGAAGAGTTATAATAGTACCAGCTCTGACTGCATTTTCTTCCTGTCCTCTATTTGCTCTCTGCTCTAGCCACACTGACCTTCTGGCTAACTTTGAATGTGACAAGCTTATTCCTGCCTCAGGGCCTTTGCACTTACTGTCCACTTTGCCAGGAATTTTCTTGCCCCATATGATGGAATGCTTCATTCCTTTCCTTCGTTTAGGTCTCTGCTCAAGTATCTCCTCAGAGAGGCCTTCCTGATCTGAAATAGCCATCACTGTGCTCTATCAGCTCTTTGAGCACCTTATTATTTGAGGCTTAATAGCCACCTAAAATCCAAAGCTGACAGCTCAATGCCAGGCCTGCAAGTCCAACCACAAGGCCCTTCCTGGTTCAGGTTGGGACATGGCTCCTGTGCCTTGCTTTGCATGGCCAAGAACAAATCAAGTCCCAGTCATTTCTCTCTAAAAAAGACTTGTCACCCACCCTTAGTCTCGTTCACTTAGTTATATAATGAGTTAAAAGTGGTTAAGGACCTAAACCATTGAAAGGACAAGGAAAGAAATGTCAGTGGTGAGTATAAAGGGTTGAGGCTTTAAAAATAATGGAATTTTAAATATCACATCATTTACTAAACATTTATTAGAGGGCACGATAGTTATTGATCACCCTAATCTCATTTAACATTTCTAGAATATATGAGACTAGATGGCAGCCCGAATGTAAAAAATTCGTGCTAAAATACAGAAAGAGCAAGATCTAACAATGGGATCAAAAATGCATATTGGAAGGGAAGCTAATGAGGTTTACTGGAGGCTGCTGCTAATGAAATGCATAAATAAGACAAATTTCTCGCTCTTCTTAGGAACCTAAAACATACAGTCTACAGTATAACTGTTCATTCTCTTGGCAGCCCCTGTGATAAAGACAGGACTAAAGCATTTATTAAATTAGTCAAATAAACATAAAAATTGAACCGTACAAATTCCAGGCAAAAATTTAGATCATCTCCCATGATGATATCTAAGCCCAGATCCAGCAGAATTGGAAGGGGACATTTTTTTTAAAGCAGTAGGGTTGTCAGAGAGATGATTTGTGGAGGGTTCCTGAGCCGGGCTAAGCTCTCACCAGATAATGATATGAACGGCATCCAAAGACTATACTGAATGGTGCTCAAATTTGTTTTTCCTTTACTTGTTCACTAGGTTGAAAACCCCAGTGAACTAACTTATTAATATTTTGTCATGTCTTGACATTCCTGCAGACCTAAGAATTAATGTAGACCTTGTGGCCAAGTGTAGTCACCATTTTAGGGATGGGAACAAGAGGAGAATATGTCAAGAATATATTAAAATAGCACAAATTCTAATTGATACCCTTATTTAAATCTGTTTTAGTTCCCTTACAGGTTCTAAAGAGAAACCTGTGTAACTCCTAATTGCCAAAAAAACTGATCTGCCACCCTTTTCCTTTAATTACTGAAATATTCTTGCTTTTCAAAATCATTTCACTCATTCTGACTTCATTTTCTCCACCTGGGTGCTCAATTAAGCTTTTAAAGCTTCTAGAAGTTTATAGAACTGATCATTATGTAAACCTATTACTGACAGTATCCATGGGGCTGCGTATGAAATCTAAAGTGATATAACAAAACAGAAGTCAGTTCTTCTGATAGGAAAAGGTGTAAAAATAGATTTTTTGCCAATGAATATGTCTAAAACACTGTCAGAATATTGAATTATCCCCAGATGGTAACCCAGGAACGACAATGTTGAGTGTTAAATGTGCATGTGGATAAGAACAACTTACATTCCAGCAAAAATGCTCTGAGTTAAAAAGAAAAGAAAAATAGGCCACTAGTATGCAATTCTTAATCTGCTCACGATTTGTTCGTGGTTCCCACGCATCAATTGCAAATCCTCTGAGCCACCTGAATGATCATTTTAAACAGTTTAAATCCAGAGAAAGAGAGAGACCCACCGACCCCTTTAACCTTGGGAAAGCGAACAAGAGACATCACCGGCCTGGCGAATGAAGCCTCCACACCAAAGAGCAGTTAATTTCCCTCCCACCAACCCCAGGCTCTGGGATGTCGGTGCAGAGCATTCCCCAACAATTGCTCACAACCTTCCCCTTTAAAATCCCAAATCTAGACGTTATCACAGTAACTGATTGCAAGCAAGGGGAAAGGAGGGAGTTCTACTTGAGTTTCTGCCTCCTACAAGCAAGTCTCACAGTATTTCTGATAAAGGACTGAAGAGAATTGCTTTTTCCACACAAGCAGGAATGTTGATAAGAAGCCTTGCTGGCTTCCCCAGAGGGCTGGGATTTCTAGCTGACTCTGAAACCCTCACACTGTGATTCTGTTTTCCTTCAGAATTGTGAATTCCCATACCTACATACATACACACACACACACACACACACACACACATATAATCTGAGACCCTTTTCCTTTAATTACTGAAATATATTTGCTTTATATGCATACTACATAAATACTATATATATAAAATTCTTTAGCCAAAAAATAAGAGAATGGAAGTGGGGGAGGGAGCTAATGCCTTCTCTTTCCATGGAACTTTTAATTCCAAATTGATTTCTTTTTTGCATTAAAAACATATTTCGGTGCATATTATTTTAACTCCACAGCATCTGTCAGAGAGATGTTCTCATCTCTCTCTTACAGATGGAGAAATGCAGGAACAGAAAAGTTTAAATAACTTGCCCAAGGTCAGTCAGGGACAAGACAAGAGCTGACTGAACGAATCTCGCAACTCCAAGCCTCTCTCCGCTAGAAGAGGACTTAACACTCCACCCCTTCCCCTGAATGGTCGGAAGCCAGTGGAATTTTTCTGGGGTCCTGAAGCTCCCAGACCCTCTCGAAAATTTGAGGCGCTTTTACTCCACGGACTTCTCCCGCTGACACCCCTTCCCAGGTTACAGGCAGCCCCCACCCCAAGCCCCAAGGGCGGCGCGCGCTGCCGCCGGCTCCCTCCCTTCCAGGTCCTCCCGCGGAGCCGAACCCCGAAGTTTCCCCGGGGTGCTCCGACGGCTCCCGGAGCCCTACCCGCCCCCGCCGCCCGGGGAGCCCGCGACGGCTCGCCGTTACCTACCGTATGCAGTGAGGGAGGCCATCCTGGCCCGCGTCCTGCCCAGGCTGGCCAGGGCGTCGGCGAGAGCGGCCGCCTGCGCGCCGCGCCCCTGGACGGCCGGCACCGGGCCGGGCGAGTGCATGCGCTTCGCTCCCGCGGCGCCCGGCCGCCCCGCCGCCGAGCATGCCCAGTCAGCCCGCCGCGGCCGCCCGGAGAGGTGCCGGCGCGCGGGTGCCCCTGGCCAGCGCTCGGTTGCAAGAGCCGGGGAAGCGAGGGTGCAGACCGGCCGCCGCGCTCCCGGTCCCCGCGGGGATTGAACCCGCAGCGGAGGACGCGCGGCCGGGAGAGAGGAGGGGCGAAGCGGGCGGTGGGAGGTGCCGGAGGACGCGTGCAGCGGATTTGGCTCGGGGTCGCCGGCTCCTGGCGGGATCCCTGCTGGACCCACGCCAAGCAGGGTGCCCCCTCCCGGGGGTGGGGGCCACAGAGGTGACGCGGTAGGGCTCGGGGAGTCCTGGGCGCGCCACAGCCTCCGGGGACTCGTCTCCGGCTCCCTTCCTAGGGAGGTTCCACCGGAGAGCACGCCTGGGGATGCAGGGGGCGGGTCCGGCCGCCTGCGACTCTGGGCGCGATTCCCAGCCTAGGGGACAATCTTGAGAAGGATTTGCCTTCAAGACCAACACCCAGGGGAGGGAGTGGCAACCTTGTCCTTCGGAGTTTTATTAATGAAGCCTTTCACCGCCCTGAGTGCCGAGTTCTGACCTCAGCATTTCAGGCCTGTCCCAGCACACCACCCTTCGCCGTTATTCGTGCTTCTGTCTTCCCACGAGGCTCTTACCAGCGTCCTGTTCCAATCCGACTGCCCTGAGCCTGATCCAGGGCGCGAACTCAGTGATTGTTGAATGACTGAATGTCCGAGCTCCTCTCGGCCCGCCCTCCTTGGAAACCCATCCTATTGTGCCAGTTCTCCGTTTGGAATCAGCTGGGTGGGCGAAAGAGACCTGAGAAGCACGTGGCACCCTGGGGGGAAAGAGAAAAGGAAAGGTCACTGAATGCCCCCTCAGGTCGGGCGCACCCGGGGCTTGCTGGCTTGGGATTGACGGTCAGGATCACCGGGGAGTCGGCCTTGTCAAACGGCAGCGCGGGATGAATTGGGGGGTGATGCTGTCAAGGCTAATTACCTACGTTGGGGGTGGATGTGCCAACTCGGGTGGAGGGAAAACCGGGCGTTCCTGGTCGAGAAGGCCCCGCGCTCTCCAGCTCTCAGCGCCCGCCGGGCCTAGCCCAGCCTTCAGATTTCCGCGCTTCCAGCCTCCGCGTCTTCCTAGCGTTCCCGCGCTTCCTCGACGGCAGCTAGGAGACAGCGGGTGACCGGTGGGCGAGGCCGTGGGATGAAATGCCCACATTTCCTCCCTTTGAGCGCAAGGCTGAGAGTTTGCAGCCGCTGGTGGAGCCGGGCCGGGAGGAGGGCGAGGCCTGCCCTGGGTATCAGGAGCGTGGGATCTGGCAGTTTATTCGTGCTGGGTCAGCCAACTACCAGCAGGCAACCACTAGTCAAGACACCCTCTCTGAGGCTTCATTTCCCCATCTGTAAAGTGGCGGTGACCACTGTTGCTGCTGTGCCCACCTCTCAGGAAGGTGGCAGGAGTCAGGTGGGACCCGGGACGCTATCATCCCTGAGGATGCTCCCGGCCTGGACCTGGCCCTTGAAGGCCCCACCTGCCTCTCCCCCCAAGTCCCTTAAACTTCACACTCGACCTGACCCCTTGCTGGACGTGCTGCTCCGAGTCTAGAGTCTTTTGGAAACCTGCCCTCAGCTCCTGCGTGTGATGGCCTACCTAGCCTGGGGACGGGCCACGTGCCAGGCTGGCCTCCCCACCTTGGCAGCCTCTTGGCTCCACCTTCACCACGCCCACCCATCCCACCTCAGCAGCCCTGGCCAGGTGCTAATCTTGGTCTGTTCCACCTCTGGTGTCCCTTCCAGAGCCTGGAGCTGTTCCCCCAGTCCCCCCTATGCCTGTGCTGGGCCCCAAGGCCATTTGCAAGTTGTCTTCTCCTCCCTTTGCCACCGCTTCAGCTCAGGTAGAGTCCTGAGGAAGGACAATTATAATGAGTTGCAAATTACACGTTAATTCTTCTTGGCAGTTCTTTCTAATTAGCAGGAATTAAAAAGTGGAATTTAATTAATTAACCTCTCCTTTTTAAAATTTTTTTTATTTCAGCATATTACGGGGGTACAAATGTTTGAGTTACGTATATTGCCCTTCCCCACCCGAGTCAGAGCTTCAAGCATGTCCATCCCCCAGATGGCACAGCACAGCACAGCACACATTAGGTGTGTATATAACCATCCCCTCCTCCCCCCCACCTGCCAGATACCCGGTGAATGCTATTGCTATATGTACACTTAAGTGTTGATCAGTTAATACCAATTTGCTGGTGAGTACATGTGGTGCTTGTTTTTCCATTCTTGGGATACTTCACTTAGTAGAATGGGTTCCAGCTCTTGAATGTTTATAGCAGCATAATTAACCTCTCTTAAGGAAACCTGAACTTCTGCACACATAATACCACTACAAGTCCTTGAGGTACTCAGTCCACTCAATAAATCAAGACTTCGGGAGGCTGAGGCAAGGAGGATCGCTTGGGGCAAGGAATTCAAGACCAGCGGGCAACATAGCGAGCTCCACCCCCCAACTCTATAAAATTGTTTTAATTTAAAAAAATTAGCTGGCGCACGTGTAGTCCCCACTGCTCAGGAAGCTGAGGTGGGAGGATCACTTGACGCCAGGATTCTAGACTAGCCTGGATCATAAAAAAAACATGAGAACACCTGGCCTTTTGGGGAAGACTTGAGGGACATATACACCTCCTTCCTTGTCGACTTTGTTAAGAGCCTTCCAGTATTCTCAGCCTCCATACTGTCAGGTGATACTAAGATCTTTAAGCAGCTACCTGTTTCCACTTCTGCAGTGATGGAGGGTGGTCTCCACCTGCGTCACATTCTTAACGGGACAAAGGCAAAGGGACATCGCCAATTAGGATATTGGCGATGAAACACAGGGTGTTACGGAAACTCCAGGGGGAGCAAGTGATTCTGTCTTAGCAGTATTCACACATGACTGGGCCAAGGCAGTGACATTTGAAAGATGAGGTCCAGGATCTGTGTTAAGTTGCCAATAAAATTTCTTAAAGACAAGCTTGTCATTCAATTTTTCTTATGTTTTATTAATTCTCCATGGTTTCAGGTGTAAAATATGAACTGCCACAACCTTGAGGAAAGCTGTGTTCTGAATCTTTCCAGGAAAATTGCTTTTTTTCAGATGATTGATTGAGGGAAACTGGTTCTTCCCTTTTCAGTATGTTTTGAACTTGAACTATTTAACTTCCATTAACTGCCCTGAACATTATATTGTATCTGATGCTAGAAGAGTCTGACTCTCTGCAGTTAAGGTTTTTAATAATTTATTTTAATTTTGTAGTTTAGTAACTATCCTACAAATACTCTTTATTGATCTACAAAGTAATTTAGTTTCCATTTGCCCACAATGAACTTGACTTAGAATTTAATCCATTATTAAAAGTTTAACAAATTGAACATTTTAAAATATCGCTGCTATTGTCCTCTATATGCCCATAAGATTTAAAATCTTTATTATAGCATTTATCACATCATATTATAATTTATCTATTTACCATCCATTTCCCCTCTGGAAAGCAGAAACCATGCCTTATATTTCAAGGGTATCCTAACACCTAGCTCAGTACTTGGCCCACACTGGGTACTCTATAAATATTAATTCAATGAAGCAATGTATAAGAGGGAAAAAATGTTTGATTATGGTGATTAGAAAGGTTTCATTACTTAGTAAGCCTGAGTTGGGGTGAGTTTTATTCTGGAGATCTCAGCTATCTTCCTCACTCAGGGAAACCTCTACAGAAGACTTCGGTGGGACCAGGGAACTGTGTCAGAATTGCAATGTCTGTTCTGTGAAAGCACCGAAAAATGGGTTGTTATTCTGAAAACTCTTATCTTGAATCCGTGCTCCTTCTGAACTGGAAGGTTGGGGAAAGAGTCCATGAATGGGCCTCAGGGGGTTCATGAGTCACCTGAAAATTTCATTCAAAACAGGTATGTATGTATATTTTTCTGAGAAGAGGATCCATAGTGTGATGGTTAATTTTATGTGTCAACTTGACTGGGCCGTGGGATACCCAGATATCTGATTAAACATTATTTCTAGATGTGTCAGTGAGGGTGTTTCCAGAAGAGATGAGCATTTCAACTGGTAGACTGAGTAAAGCAGAGGACCCTCCCCAATGTGGGTGGGCATCATTCAATCCACTGAGGGCCTGAATAGATCAAAAAGGCAGAGGAAGATTGGATTCTCCCTCTCTCTCTCTGCTAACTCTTGAGCTGGGACCTGGATCTTTTCCTGCCCTCAGTGCTCCTGGTTCTCAGGCCTTCAGTCTAGAACTGGAACCTAGAAAATCTGCCCAGTGGCTATCAGGCCTTAGAACTACATACACTGGCTTCTAACTACCACTGGCTTTCCTGGGCCTCCAGCTTGCAGATGGCAGATCATGAGACTTCTTGGGCCCTATAATCACATGAACTAATATCTTATATTAATAATAAATCTTTATATATATACACACACATATATAAATTCACACATCCTATTGGTTTTGTTATATATATACATATTCTATTGATTCTGTTTCCCTGGAGAACCCGGCCTAATATACATAGTTTTCAGCAGATTTTTCGTAGTAAGCCTGACCCAACAGAGAGAAAAAATAATGACATAGCAAGTATTTCATGTCTGAAATGCACTCTGTAAGGAAAACTAATTATAATGATGGAGCATTATAGCTAAATATTATATTCTTTTGTTATAACAATAATGACCTCCTTGGATCCAGGTATAATTTGCTATACCTGAAGAAAAATGAAGATAAAATGACAACCTTTGTTTTCCAAAATTCCAAAGTTAAATGAATTTAAATTATATAAAACAGCCCCCCACACTTAAATTAGGGTTTTTAAATGGAAATATTGTAAATTCTCGATTAAATTATTTTTCTGAAAAAAAATGAGATGTCAAAGCAGATACAACAAGTTTGTATTTTGAGACTTAAATGTTTTTATAACATATTCTTATAAAATTGTTGTAACAATGAAAGTGATTAAAGTTTATTGTGTACCATGAAACTGTTCTAAGTTATATGTAAGTACATGTATATTTCATATGTACCTGTTTCATTAGCACATGCACAGTAATGAAATTGATTGTACTGTTACCAACATTGGCAGATAGGGAAACTGAGGCACAGAGTAGTTAGTTAACTGGGATGGATCCAGGATTTGTAACTGGACACCATGGCCCATATTTCCTAATCTTGTTGAATGTACCTAAACCATCTCATTGTTTTGCCTCCTAAGTCTTCTTTCTATTTAAAGTATTATCTTATTTGGGTATTTTTCTTTAAAAATTAATAGGTAAATTATACTGAAAGGCAGTGAGGTATAACAGTAAAGAAGAGTCTACATGAGGTTTTCCTAAGAACATGAGGACCAGCCAGTTGAAACAAACTGCAGAAGAAGTGAACATGAACAGTGAGTTCTTGTCTCAAGGAAGAGAACCGATTATTCTGGCTTCTTGGTCTCTCAAGTGTCATGAAAATGTCTCTTCAATTTATAACAGAAAACTCTTTTACCTGTAACATGGGTTTGGAGACCACTTCATGAATTCTGTCCTTGTATGAAAGCTTTTTAAAATATATGTTACTAATTATCCCCAAGACAATTTAACTGAATTTAAAATTGAGATTAAAATAGATAAAATAGAGTTTGCTTTTGGGGGACCCTGCCTTGGTATTGAATCTCATGCATTAACATAGAAAAAAAATTTTAATAAGATCCAATCTTCTTTACCTTAAATGTGCTATATTTTGTTATTTTTTATAAATGACATGATTTTTTTCTGATAACAGATGCTTGTACCTCATCCTCAAATTCTAGGTGTTGCAATGCCTACATGGATGAGAATGTTTTATATTCAGAACAACTTGGATGGAATTCAAGTTGATCTGCCTTATTCTGAATTCATATTTATGAAAAACATTATTACAACTCTCCATCTCTGTGTGAAAAACAAAACTTTCTGTATAAAAATTCAATTTTTCTTGTTCCAGAAAGCAATGTATGAAAATATTGCCTTTCCAATCTGCAATGAACACTGTAAATAAGAGTCCCAAACACCAAATATTTCCTCTAGAGTTTGCCCCTTAAATGGTCTCTCTGACGTGGAAAGGGATTGTGTGAACTTGTGTTGTGCAGAACAGGAGATGGAGAAGATACGGAAAGCTTGACTGAATTCACTAGATAATGAACTACATGAGGACAAATTTTAGGTCTTATTTCTCTTTATTTCACCTACAGTGCTTTGTTTATTGTTAGAGACTCACAGAAGGTCAGAGTCATGAGAAGATTCAGAAAAAAGAGCACTCGATCGGGGATCATCCTGAGTTCCCATTGCAACTCCACCACTTATTATTTGTGTGACCTTGAGCAAATAATTTAACCTGGGCCTCAGTTCCTCATCTGTAAAATGGAGGTAATAGTAATACCTACCGCACAGGTTTGTTGAGAGTGCTGAATGAATTAGTATGCATAATGCCTTTAGAACAGCTCTCAACAGATGTTAACCACTAGAAGTATAATAGCACGTCCAATTTTTCAGGATTCCCTCCAGAAACCTTAAGAGTGCCAACCAAGTAGTATTTCCTTTCCACTCCTTTCACCAAGAGATGACATTCAGAATACTTAACAGCTAACACTGCACCAGGCACCACCAATCAATGAGGGACCCAGATGTTCCAGGCTTAACCCTTTAGCTGCTGAGTTGTTGGGAAGTCCAGGAGAACCAAGATGCCAGGCAATGGGGAGTTTTGGGCGGTCTCAGGGCAGTGCCTGTTTATTACCAACCATGATGAAATTATTGCAGTACTTTAAATCTAATACCAGTGTGTTTTGGCAACATATAAGTTCTGCTTTACACATTCCCACCCTAAACATCCAAACCACTAAACTTCCTAATCACTCCATGAAACAAACTAGAACTTCTGTCTCAAACATTACTTTAGTTTCTAATTCCATACCGAGAGAAATGAAAGCAATATGAAGGAAAGGAGTATGAAGTCCAAGGGATTTGAAAATAACACCAATCAAATCATCCAAAATAAACAAACTAATAACCAAGAGAAATGCTGAATGGATTTTGCTAGCTGCCTACTGAGAATAACTTTCATGTGAGAAGAATATGGTGATTAGGAAGGAAAATATTTGCCTCCACTGCAGAAAGCAGACTAAGAAATAAAAAGCAAAGAAAACCCAGAGAAGACTAAAAAAAAAAAAAAAAATAGTGGCAGCAGAGTCCTTACTTGAAAAGAACACGTTAAATGAAAGAACTTTCCAGTTCTCCATCCATTGACTTGAACTGTTTCTCCATCTGGTGAAACAACCCCAAGTCCAAATATCTAACACAGGATTGCAACAAATTAGGTCCTTCATGTCAGGTTAGACCTTTCTGCCTCTCATGGGGCATTATTGTAGGTTCCTCAGAGATTTCCCTTCTGGTAACATCCATCTGAACCTCCCCTGACACCAGCAATGCATCTCCTCTGGCTGGCTTTTTGTGATTCTTCTTTCAGCCAGTAGGAGTCTCATAGCTCACCCTTCTCATTTTCAACACTATATTCTTGAGGTGGATGTAGGGCTGGGGATTGCAAAACCAGTGTTTGACCATCTCATTTGCAATCTCTAGGTGAGGACCGTGACTGCTTGTTTCGGAACAGGACATTTTCTGCTTTGACCTTTTGGAGCATCATTCAATTAAAAAAAAAAAGGAAAGAGAAAGAATGTCATTTTACTATTTTTTGTTAATCAAACTTCTTAATATAACTTTATGGTAAGATACTTGTCCTATATTTCTTAGATTCCCAGTCATGCTATGCAAAGCAGTGAGAGATCTACCTGCCAGTCGACTTAAAAATGCACTGACATGGGTGTTATACAATAATAACATTAAGCCATACCAGTGAAATATTCTAATCAATCAAATCATACACCCTGGCCCTCCTTACAGTGTACCTGTGTGAGTTTCTAGTATGTGACAGCCATTTAAAGTAGTGGAGCCAGACTCATTAAAAATCAATAAGAAAATAACTTGAACCAGTGTCCATTGCTGGTTACCTAGACCACATTAATTACTCCCTGTTCCCTTTAAAAAATAACAATTTCTTTATGATTTCATTTCTTCTTTCCAACTTTCACTGTGTTGCATGGAAAGTATGCTCAGTTTAGCATTTCCACAGCCCTGAGTGATCTAAAGATAAACCCATCCTCTTGGACAGTGATTGACTCAGATAGCTAAATTTAGTCAGTTCATGGCATTCCACTAGCCATAAGCTAATCTAAGAATGAGAATAGCAACATATTGTAGGATTACAAAATTTATAGATATGAAATATATAACAAGAACATAACATAGAACAAAGGACAAGAGGGGGTAAGTAGAACATATACTGTTGAAAGATTTTTACATTATGTGTGAAGTGGTATACTATTAATTCATATTAGCATGTGATGAGTTAAGAAAGCACGTTGTAATCCTCAAGCAACCACTAAAAAGTACAGCCAAAAGTTATAGCTAATAAGCCAATAGTGGAGATAAAAGAGAATACAAAAAATATTTATTCCAAAAGAAGGCAGGGAAAAGGGGAACAAAAACAGATGAGACAAATAGAAAACAGATAACAAGAAGGTAGACACAGAAACATAAATAGTTACATTGAATATAAATGCGTTACACATGGCAATTAAAGGGAAGAGATTTTTAGATTCAGAAAACCAAGACGTAACTACATGCTGTTTACAAGAATGCATTTTAAATATGAAGATACCAATATGTTAAAAGTTAAAGAGTAAGAAAAAATATAACATGCAAACACTGCTATGAAAGCTAGAAGAGGTATACTAACATCACATAAAGTGACTCTAAAACAAGGACTATTACCAGTAAGAGAGATAGAAATTTTCTGTTAAAATGGTCAATCCATCAAAAGAATATAGCTATCCTAAATGCACCTAATAACAAAGCTTCAAAATACATGAAACAAAAACTGACAGAACTAAAGGAATAAAGTAACAAATCCACAATTATAGTTGGCTATTTTAACACTCCTAGTCTTTGTAATTGATAGAACAACAACAACAACAAAAATCAGTACGGATATAGAAGATATCCTTGAAAAACACTAAGAATCAATTTTCCCTAAGTGACATTTATAGAGTGCTTCACCCAGCTATAGCAGAATATACATTCTTTTCAGTTGTAAATGGACCATTGGTTGAGACCATATGCTGTGTCATAAATAAGTCTCTGACAAATTTAAAAGGAATTTAAAAGGATTGAATTCTACAGCATATGTACCATAATCACAATGGAATTAAATTAGAAATCAATAGCAGATAGGTACCTGGAAAATTCCAAAGTATTTGAACATGAAACATACACTTCTAAATAACTTATGGGTCAAGGAACAAATACAAAGAAAAATTAAAAATATTTTGAACGAAATACAAATTTTAAAAACATTATATCAAAATGTGTAGGGTATGGATAAATAAGCACTTAAAGGGAAATCTATAGTTTTGACAGCTAATATTAAAAAATAAGAAAGTTCTCAAATCAATGATCTAAGTTTCCACCTTCAGATACTACAAAAAGAAGAATTAAACTCAAAGCAAGTAAAAGGGAGGAAATAATAAAGACAACTGTGGAAACTAAGAAATAGAAACTATAAAAGCAATAAAGAAAATCAATAAATCTAAAACCTGTTTCTTGGAAAAGATTGAGACTCTATAGCCAAATTGATCAAGAAAAAATGGGAGAAGACACAACTACCAATATTAGGAATGAAAGGAGGAACATTATTATACATCTTACAGATATTAAAAGGATTATAAGGGAATATTATGATAACTTCATGCCAATAAATTTGAAAAATGAAATGGACAAATTCCTTTAGAGACACAAATTACCAAAACTGAACAAAAATTAATTCTATTTCTATATACCAACAATAATTTTTAAAGTTCAATTTATAATAGCATAAATACTTAAAAAATAAATTTAATGAAAGTTATGCAAAATCTGTATTCTTAAAACTAGAAAACATTGCTAAAAGAAACTAAAGAAGACAAATAAATGGAAGGATATAGCACTTTGTGGATGGAAAGACTCAGTATTGTGATGTCAATTCACCCCAAATTGAACTGTAATTCATGTAATTCACATGAAAATCCAACAGGCCTTTTGGTAGAAGTAAACAAGCTAATTTTAAAATTTATATGGAAATGCAAATGACCTAAAATAGCCAAAACAATTTTAAAAGAGAAAGACCATTTTGGAAGATTTTCACCATTTGACTGAAGATTCTAAAGGTACAGAATCAAGACAGTGTGGTATTGGCATAAGCATAGACATACAGATCAATGAGAGAGGATAGCGTATCCAGAAATAGACTCACACTTACATGGTCAATGATTTTCAACAAAGATGCTGTAGTAATTCAACGGGGAGATGACAGTCTTATCAATAAATGTTGCTGAAATAACTGGACATGCACATGCAGAAAGAAAGGAGAAGTGAAAGAAGGAAGGAAAGAAGGAAAGAAGGAAGGACCAACCTTACCTTTATCACTTATTTTATACAAAGTTTAATTTGAAATGGATCACAGCCTTAAATGTAAGAGCTAAAACCATAACATTTATGCTAAACAGTATAGGAGAAAATCTTTTTTATCTTGGGCTAGGTAAAAATTTCTAAAATTAAACATAAAAATCATGAACTATTTAAAATATTGATAAATTAGAATTTATCAAAATTATAAAATTTACTGTTTAAGAGACCATTAAAAAAATGAAAAAGGCAAGCCCCAGACTGGAAGAGAATATTCATACTACTTATATCTGAAAGAGGACTTGTGCCTGAAATATATAAAAAATTCTCACAACTCAATAATAAGACAAACAATTCCCCCATAAAAAAATGGGCAAAATATTTGAATAGACACTCCCCACAAGAAGACTGCAAATGGCCAATAAGTGCATGAAAAGATGCTCAGCCTCTCAGTAGCTCTTTGTTGATGCCGAAAATATTCAGCATTGGACTCAATTCTTGAGGCTAACCAGTCTCTCAAGGTTCCTATACATTTCAAACATTTATCTTAGAAATAGTTACTGAGTATCTACTTACATGCACATTAAACTATCACAAAATTAGTATGTTTTAAAGAGAGCTAAAGAAGATATAAAAGGAGAACAACAATAGTATGGTTGCAGAAGGCAGTACTCTTTTATTGGCAAGTATATCAGTCAGCTTATGCTGCGTAACAAACCACCCTAAATCTTATTAATTTAAAACAGCAGTCATTTATTAGTCTCATGATACTGCTGGGATGTTTTTCATGTTTTCTGGTCTGGACATGGCTTGGCTGATCTCTGCAGGGCTTTTTCACATGTCTGTGGTC
Source organism: Lepilemur ruficaudatus (assembly GCA_963574885.1). Classification (NCBI taxonomy): domain Eukaryota; kingdom Metazoa; phylum Chordata; class Mammalia; order Primates; family Lepilemuridae; genus Lepilemur; species Lepilemur ruficaudatus. The sequence continues at coordinate 57,233 of CAUYRT010039234.1, read as the reverse complement.
AGTGGATTGCCTGGGGTTGGCTAATCTAGAATGGCTCAGCCAGAACAAGTCTTCCCTGCTCCATTTGATCACTCATTATGCAGCAAGGTGGCCTGGCCTTATTCACAGGGCAACAATGATGAGGGATCCAAAGAGCACCAAGAGACAACAAACCCTACTTTGCACATACTTTTCAAGCCTCTTCTGTGTCATGTTTATGGGTACTTTTTGTACAAACAAGTCACATGAATAAGCCAGAATCAGAGTGGAAAGGCCCTCAAAGTTATATATATGGCAAGTGGGTATGAATCCTTCATACCCGTCTCATCCTTCTCATGATGGAGAGGAAAAGCTTGTGGCTATTTTTGCAATGTCCCACTACAAGTAACACAACTTAAAATCAACCCAAGTTAAGTAAAAGGAGAAATTATTGGTTCAAGTTATTGAAAATTCCAGGGCACCAACCATGGCTGTATCCAGGGGTTCAACGCTATCAGCAAAACTCAGTCTCATTTTCACCCCTCCTCGGCTCTCCCTTATTGGGCCTCATTCCTGGAAAGCTCTCCCTTTGGTCACATGCTGACCACAGATGTGGATTTTCATCTTGTTCTCTCAGCGACCCTAACAGAGAAAAAGAAGTGGGTTTTCCCTTCTTTCCAGGGCAAGTCCTAAGACTGTGTCTTCCTGGACCAACTTAAGTCAAGTATCTATCTCTGAACCTATCTCCATGGCCAGTAAGATAGAATAAATAGATTTTTGTGTGCCTTAGTCACATGCTCACCCTCAGGGGTAGGAGGATGGGAATAATCCTACACAAATCACATTGACTGAGATGAGAAGGGAATTCCTCAAGGAAGGGGACTGGATGCTGAGCTGCCAAACGGCAGATGTCCTGGGCTGTTAGAATGTCCTGATGAAGAAGATGCTGTTTGTGTTATAACGTGTTCAGTAAGACACCACTGTTGCTGCCATTGTTAACCTACGGTCACTGACTACCCATCGTAATGAACTGCTTTGTGCCAGGCACTAGAGATTTTATGAACTTTATATCATAGGGCTCTGGATCAAGAAAAGCCAAATGTGGACCTGAAGTATGCTTTATCCTGGACTCTGAGTTTGAGGCTATGGTGAAATGAAACTATTGGGTTGTCTTCTTGCAGATGGGGAAGTGGATTCTGCATGCAGAAAAGAGTGCATTGAAAAGCAGACGGGAGTAGATACTAGTGCTGCTTACCAAAAGTTCCAGCTCTCCTTCCATTCTGTGTACACAGGAGCATTGCATTTTTAAAAAGGGAAGGCTGAAGGATAAACAATTTAAAGATATTAAAGATATCAAGGAATGGGAGAACTATATAACTAATGTAACTGTATGATACTAGACAAATAGTTATGTTCATTTTACCCATGACAAACATATAATTGATTTTTAAGCAGTACATAAAATATAAATGAAATGAATACTGTATGTTTCAATTGTGATTCCTGACAAAGGTAATTAAATGTCAAACACTTGAGAAAAAATGCAGGTACTCGCTCAACTTTCACACTTTTATCTAGTTCTGAAGACAGATGATTTTTGCAGAATCAGGGTCCAAAAGTTCACACTGCAGGCATCTTCATAAGAAACTCCTGAGGCATGGCCTATTTTATATTGCACACCTCAGGACTCTAAGATCTATTTATATTCTGGTTGAGCTCCTGATATAGTTTGAATCTTTTTAAAAACTTTGTAAATTGGAGACAATAAATATCAGTGAATTACAACTGCGTTTCATATTCTAGTGCGTACTCTTCCCTAAATGTAACCCATTGTTTCAGAGAAGTTATGCAACTTCCTAAGAATCTCTGTTACATTCTGTAATTCTGTAATTGCAGATAAATTGTATTGCCATGGCATTATTATACCAAAACTATGGTCATGACTAAAAATATGATTTCTAAGTTTAACCACAAATATTTCTCAGTACACTGGAAGTTTAAATAGAGAGAGCATTGTGGACACCTCTTTGAAGTTTACTGTGATGTGTTTTGATCTCCAATATGTTTACTACAACATTTATTACTCTTCTCATCCTTCTCATGATGAAAAGGAAAGTGGATCCAAGTCATAAACACCAGTTGCTTTCCTAGACTTACCTCTGAGAACAGATAATGTTGGTTGCCTTCCAAATACACTTTTCCAACTTTTCCTTATTAATAGAATCCTGATTTTGTCCAAGATAGCAAGATGCCCAGCTAAGCACTTAATTTCCCAGCTTCCTTTGCAGCTAGATGGGGGCCACGGTGCACAGTCCATGCCAATGCCTGGGATCTGCTGGTACTGCTTTTCCCCAACGCCTTCCTTCTTCTTCTTGCCTTGAGTGTGGGCATGATGACTAGAATTCCTGTAGCCATTTTGGGACAGTGAAAAAAGGGCCCAAAGAATCCTAGGGATCAAAAGGTAGACATTGTCAAGCTGATAAACCAACATCAGTAACTATCTGTTTCCTAACTTCGTGTTACATGAGAAAATAAACTTCTGTTTATTTTAGTCATTGAAGTCGTGTATTTTATTACTTTCAGCTAACTACAATCCTAATGGTTACCCCTCCTCAGTCCAGTCCTTTTGTGTAATCAGAGAGATAGCACAGCTTTTCTCTAATCCTCAGTAGAAATCAAGGATGGGGATTCCTGCTAATTAGAACAGCTGCCCTTGCACTTGTCCCACTAATGAGCTACCCCATAAGACTTGCTGTCAACTGTAAAATCAGCTCTCCCATAAATAATTGTTATTATTCCCAAAACTGCCATATCCTAAAACCTCAAACCCCCAAATCTTCCTGAAACAGTCAACTATTTGAGATAGGGTTGTGTGAATGATAGAAGATTTTTTTCAATTCTTCATGTTGCTATTATGGCCTTAGTCTGAAGATCAAAGACAAATTTTCTGTGAAAGGATACTACACAGGAGAAGAAACACAAAGGGCAAGATTACTCTAGACAAATAAATGAAAGCTCAGTTGGTTATAAAGGTCTAAGCTCAAAGAAGTCAGGGTATATTAAACATGGCATGCAATTTCTATAGAAGGACAAACCATGTGATTTAGGAAAAAGAGAAATACTATCTCCCTTTCTGATAATGTAAGAGTTAAGATTCATCTGATGCCAAAGCCCACACTCTTAGCACTGCTCTATAATACTATGCTATGCTGCCTCTGCCGTGGATCAAAGGATGTCAGACCTAAAAGACCCTGAATGAGCATCTAGCCTGGTGGCTTCTGATATTTTCAAGCATGAAGACCCCTTTTATCAACCATTCTCTTAAAATGCACAGATTGAAACATATATAGTGATAAAAGTAGCTGTAAATTCAATAATGCTCTGAAATGACTCTGCATTCTATTTATCAACCATATTCACTGGGAACGTAGCAGTTCATATAAATGTGAGACCTAGGATTCATAAAAAGCATGAAATAAATAATGTCTTTAGAACCTTGCTTGTTGAACATGGGGATTTCTGGACCATTTGAAATATGTTCTCAACCTCTCCAGGATGGATATTCTGGGAGTTCTGGCCCACTAAGTAGCAGGAGCCAAGACAAGACTAGAAGTGCAAGAGATTTATTGAGGGAAATTTCCGTGAAAGATGAATGGGGTCAGGGCAAGAGTAGGGTGGGAGAGCCTTCAGATCACAATGTAGGTCCAACACCTGGGGAGGAGAGAAGGAAGGCAGGATTGGGTAGGAAGAGCCTCATACTGGAGCACAGTTCTGAGAAAGTCTTGGCCAACAGATGGGGAGTCTCCGAGCCAAATCTGTCCACCAGAGGAATCCACCCTTGGGCCAGCACCAGTCCCCCTACCATGCTCAGTCATTGGCTGGGGGCAGCCTGGTGTGTATATGGCCTCAGGTTCATGGGAGCAATAGCTAGGAGCTGTCAGTCAACCATGTTCCCCACAGCAGGTTGTTTTGAAGGAATGGAGCAATGGGTTGCCAAGAGCAGCCACAAGTTAAGAATCACAGATATGGTCCAATACCCTCATTTTACAGGTAAGGACAATGAGGCCCAATTATGTTAAGCCACATAATGAGAATGAGAATTTACTTGATCTAACTCTCTTGTCAGCAAGTGCTTAACCACTTTGACTTTGGAGCTAAATTCACTTACAAAATAGAGGACTGTGGGCAAGTTATTTCATTTCTCTGAGCCCCATCATGCTCCTGAAATTAGAATGATAATAGCGTCTAACTCATAAAACTGTAAAAATGCTTAGCAAAGTACCAGGCACACACTTTTCACTCAAAAAATGGTAGTGATTATTATTTCCAATCCAATATTTTTTTCTAGTTCAATCCAATATTTTTTTCTAGTTTTTTCTGCTAGACATAGATTAACTTAAAATGAAGAGAGGATCTTATCATGTCCTTATGATAAGAGGACATGTCCTCCTTATCATGTCCTAAATCTACCTACCCAATTTATCCTCTGCACTCATGGAAAAGTAATTCAGTCCTATGGGAATTATTCCTAAATTACCCCCCATTTTGCAAAAAACCTCTAATGTTTAAGACTATATTTAAAATTCCAAATATTATAAATCAAATGGCCTCTGTGCTCAGAAGAAACAAATGTATTACACATAAACAATTTAAATAGTTTTAGGAGAACTTATTCAACAAATACTGATGGTATCCAACTTAAATGTTCAACTCAGTAGGGGCTTTTCAGGATGTAACCCCATCGTAAGTCAAGGAGTGCCTGTATTCAGAGTTGAATTGTTTAGTGCTTTCAATATTAATTCAGTTAAGTTTTATGCAGGATAAAAATAAAACTCTGATTTTTAAAATCTGATTCAATGCCTTAAAATATTTACTAAAGTGGAAGAGAACAAATCAATGCTACACCACCAAGGTCAAGGAGGAACGTGCATATTCTTGGAGAGTCGAGAGCTCATCTCTGGCCTTTCTCTGAGCTTCCTGAATGGTCAAGGGAAGCCAGCAGAGCCAAAGCTGGGCTGCCTCTGAGGTCTGTATGATAAGGAGAAATGAGTTTTATTAAAGGCTGTGAGCTCCTGGTTCCAGGGAGGGCACAACTTTTTCCTCCTTGGCTTGAAGACTTCCTCTTCCTCTACCTTTAAACAACAACAACAAAAAAGAGTGTACCAGCATAATAATGTAAATATAATTGAAACTACTACTGAATTATATACTTAATGGTTAAGATGGTAAAAAAAAAAAAAAAAAGAGGTGGGGGAGGTAGAGAGGTGAACTCTGTGTTTTCCACTTAATTTCTGTAAACCTAAAACTTAAAAATGCTTTAAAAATAATTTAATTTAAAATAATTTAATTTAAAATATAAAAAAAATGCTAAGTGAAAGAAGCCACAGACACAAAGGGCCACATATATGAGTCTATTTCCATGAAATGCCCAGGATAGGCAAATCTATTGAGACAGAAATCCCATAGTGGGAGCCAAAGACTGGGGGAAGGAGAGAATGGTGAATTACTGCCAATATGGGGTGATGAAAATGTTCTGGAATTAGATAATGGTTATGTTTGCACAATTCTCTGACTATACTAAAGTTCCTGAATTGTATACTTTGAAGGGTGGATTTTATATCATGTGAATTATATCTTGATAATAAAAAAAGAACAGTGTACTAGGTATGATGAAGATCACATCTTTTTTACATCTGATCAGGAGACAGCAGAATATAACACAGTGGAGTACAGAGGGAAGGGAACCAGCAGAAGTGTTTCTCTCTCCCGCCTGGGGACTTTGTCCACCACCCTCTGATGAACTGTACCGTGACGCCAGCTGCTCGACCAGCTCTCACTCCCTTACACATTCACAGTCCCTATGGTTATGTGTTGGAAGGGGCTTGTGATACAATGAGGCAAAGAGCTTTTTCTGTGTGTTCTCATTTCTCTCTGTTCTTGATTTATCCGCTAACTACATTTACCCATTATTTCTTGATTTCTCTTTGCCTGACTTTGTGAAGATTCATCCTGAACAGGAGCATCTCAGTATTCGGCAAAGACTTTGCCTCTGGCTTGCAACCCCATTCTATAGCAATGCTGAGGCCTTGAATACTTCATTGCTTATGGTCAGTGCCTACCTTCGGATGGGAACCATGTTTAGTCATTTCCAACCTCTGCTTTAGTCAAGGGAATGCCCTAGAGGGTAGCTGTTTTGCATCCATCATGAGAAATCCTGAGTCATCCATTCTCCTCCACTTCCAACTTTGTGTGCATTTTTAACATGATTTCTGAAGATAGTTCTAAGCTTAATGGAGACACTATATTCTTGCTTCCTGCCTGTGAGTGAAAGCGGTTTGTATATTCGATATATGTGTGCACCTTCTCACCTCACTACTTCAAGAAGGTGATTTTCAGATCAGTTGGGAAGTTGGTAAGGTTTGGCTTTTTTTTTTTCCAGTTTGCTTGGCCAATTTCATCTGTGGACAAAGCACATCCACCTTTCTCTCTTACTTTTAGAACATGCTGACAGAGGGTCAACTTCACTTCGTGCAGAGCAGTTTTACTCTATCTGAGGAGAATGATTTTGATTTCCTAAAAATCTTTCTCTAGGTCAAAGTGTGGCAGAGTTAACTATTCTGCATTTGCTAAGCAATAATTCCAGTAATTGACCCCTCTTGCATTTAGTGGTTTGCTTTACTAAATAGAAGGTTCTTAGCAGGGAACTGCTTAAAGAAAATTGCTGGACTTAGCAAACATTAAGGAAATTGGGGAGAGTTCAAGTTACATTCTGGATTTAAAAAAAAAAAGAAAGAAAAGAAAAGAAACAAATAAAAAACAAACAAACCCAAAACTAGCCAAGTGAACAGACCCGTCCACTGTAATGTTTCCAGGTGTCATTTCTGCTTTGCCACCTCCCCCCTTCATCCCAATACTCCCTTCAGGCGAACTGTAAGCAGGAAACAATTCAAGCTTTATGTGATAACTTTGGACATCCTAGTATGTTTATTAAATGCTTATAAAGATGGCACAAGCTGCCCTCAGCCAGTGTTGATAATCTTCTACATGAACTATTCCGCTCAAGGTCTCTAACAGCATCAGACAAGAGATTTCATGCGTATGATTGCAAGTACTCCCATATTTTCCAGACTAATAAGACTATCTTTCAGATGGCTCCATTTCAGTAGTTCTGTCCTTATCCTTCCTAAGGTTTTCAAAATCTTTAGGATCAAATAAGATGACTTGTGAAAGTCTCGACTCCAAAGTATTAAACAGAATCTGATGATTTTTGGAATATGCATTAAAAATCTACCTTATAGTAAAAGACATGAGCAAGAAGTTCACACAAAGAGATATGCAAATGGCCTTTAACTATATGAATAATTCTCAATTTCCCTCGTAATAAGAGAAATGCAAATTAAAATTATACTGAGATACCATATCTCAACTATCCGATTGGCAAAAAAGTCAAAAGTTTGACGATACACTCTGTATCGTCATAAGGCTATACGTTGCTGGCGGGAGAGCAAAGGAGTACAGCCCATAGAGAGAAGAATTTGTCATTTTCTAGCAAAATTATAGTTGTATTAAGCTTTTTACCCAGTAATCCCACTGCTACAAATTTACCCTGAAAATACACCTCCACAAATATAAAAAAAAAAGTGCAAGTTATTCATTACATTATTTGTAACAACAAAATATTAGGAACAATGGCGGGGCGTGGTGGCTCACACCTGTAATCCTAGCACTCTGGGAAGCCGAGGCTGGAGGATCGCTCAAGGTCAGGAGTTCAAAACCAGCTTGAGCAAGAGTGAGACCCCGTCTCTTCTAAAAATAGAAAGAAATTAATTGGCCAACTAAAAATATATATAGAAAAAATTAGCCGGGAATGGTGGCGCGTGCCTGTAGTCCCAGCTACTCGGGAGGCTGAGGCAGAAGGATTGCTTGAGCCCAGGAGTTTGAGGTTGCTGTGAGCTAGGCTGATGCCACAGCACTCTAGCCTGGGCAACAGAGTAAGACTGTGTCTCAAAAAATATATATATATATATTAGGAACAACCCAGATGCCCAATCACAGAGTATGAACAAACTATGGTTCATACACACAATGGATCACTATGCAGCTATTAAAAAGAATGCAGAAGATCTCTATGAATTGATATGATGTAGTTTGCAAGATACATGATCAAGTGAGGAAAAACAAAGTGCAAAAGAGTGTGTTCTTTTGTATAAGCAAGAAGGGGAAATACATACGTATATGGATATATTTCCTTGTTTTTGCAAAAAGAAAATCAGGAAGGAGAAATTAAAAAACTAATGAATTTCGTTGCCTATAGGAGGTGGGTGGTTGGGGTTCAGGCAATAGGGTACAAGATTCTTCTGACTAGAACCACAGTTGACTCTTGAAAAACATGGGGGTTAGGGACACTGACCCCTATGTAGGTGAAAGAATCTGTGTTCTTTATCATTATATTCTACCACCCATATTTCAAATAGGGAAACTGAGGCTCAGAGAGCCAAAGAGCTAGTTAGGAGAAGAATCAGGACTCACATTACATCTAGTGCTCTTTCCACTATGCCACATTTCCCTCCGAGTGAGCTTCCCAGCCGGGCCTTTCTAATACAGTTGACCCTTGATGTAGGTTTTTGACTGCACAGAGGTTAAGGGCCCTGACTCCTACACCCACAGTTGAAAATCCAACTGTAACCTTTGACTCTCCCAAAACTTAACTACTAATAAATAGCCTACTGTTGACCGGAAGCCTTACTGCTAACATAAATAGTCAATTAACACATTGTATATGTTACATTATTATAAACTATATTTTTACAATAAAGTAAGCTAGAGAAAAGAAAATGTTGTTAAGAACATCATAAAGAAGAAAAAATATGTCTACTATTCATTAAGTGGATCATAATAGAAGTCTTCCTATTAGGAAGGAATGTCCAGGTGCCAGTGTGGAAAACGCACCTCGGTACTCTCCCACCCAAGTCGGAAGGGGGCTGAGGTATTTATGCACCGACTCCCATCAGTCATTGGTTACAGGCTGCCAGGGTGTGTGCCAAGGTAGGATGTAGGCATTATAGCCCAGCACTTCTAACCTGCTGTGGTGGCCAGGGAAGGCCCTTAGGCAAAGAGGCACGTGTCCTGGCAGCAGAAAGTCAGCTGTGCCCACCGAACTGGCGAGGTCCTGAAGGACTCGGGAGGGGTCCTGACAGCGTCCACTACACAACTTAGCTCTGGAAGCAGCAGTCTCCCTATTTTGTAAAATGGCAATCACAGCACCATGCACGGTAGTCATGAAGACTAAATGAGACGAGCGTGCACCACGCAGCACAGAGAGTTCAGCAAATGTGCGCACTGTGAACGAGGCAAAAAGAGAAGCACATGGAGAGCCCAAGAGGAATGAATAGGGAGCAGTGGGAGGTGATAAGCAGGGAGAAAAAAACTTTCATGAATTAAAAGTACAAAACAAGCCTTGTGAAACGGGAAATGTCCTTTAGCACATTCCAGCAGCAAACAGGCTTCCCACGATGAACTTTTGTGCGATCTGCTTCTCGAGAGTTGGGAAGAAGGTTTGAGCAGAAATATTCTCCATTCCCCAAAGGTTGGTACATACAGCGGGGAGAAGAGAAAGGACTGCTTTTCCTAAATGATGCTTCTGCCTCTCTGTCTTTGCCAGTGAGGAGGGTGATCCGTTCTTTCAATGTAGCAACCTCACAAGGTTCTGCCTTTTCTAATGAAGGGACATTGGTTTGCAAAGCATTAGCTCTATTTTAAATAAAACAAATGAAATGAAAGCTCTTTTATTAATTTTAATTTATTTTTAGTGGGCCTGGACTCTGAATTTTTTCTCCTGAACAATCTCTGTAGCTTGTATTCCCTTAGTAGGTCTTGTGTCTGCTCCCTTCTTATAGTTTATATCCTTATTGTTTCTGGCACAAATGCTTCATTTGACATTTATTTATTCCACTAGTATTTATTGCACATGTCCATTGTTCCAGACACTGTCCTAGGCACCGAGGTCATCATAAACAAAGTCCCTGCTCTGATGGAGTTTACACTGCAGTGTGTGCAGGTGTGGGTGGCAGAGAGGGTCGGGTGGGGAGGGGAGAAGAAAAACGACAGACAATTCACCGTATGTGATGCAGGAGGTATCAAGCACTAGAGAGAGAACAAAAGGCACTCAGCAGTGAGAAGGTGGGTTTCACCTTTGGGAGCCAAAGACTCTCTGATGAGGAGACATTTGAGCTGAGACCCGAAGGAAGTGAGGGAGTCGACCATGCAAATACCTCGGGAAGGGCATGACAGGCAGAGGGAAATGGCAAATGCAAAGCACTGGGACAGGAAAGTGCCTGGTGTGCTTGAATCACAAGGGAAGCCTGTGCAACTGGAGTGGAGGGACAAATGGGAGCCTGGAGGCCGCTGAAGTTGACCTCGGAGAGGCCGAGGTGAGCATGAGTGGTGGGGAGGGGAGGGCAGAGAGTAGATCAGAAGGGACTTGGAAGGGACTTGGAAGGACATGGGCTTTCGCTGTGTGTGAAACAGGAAGTCAGTGACAGGATAATGAGTGGGAAAGTGACAGGATCTGACGTACATCTTTGCAGGATCTCCCTGGCTGCCGTTTTGAGAACAGGCTGTCAGGAAGCAAAGGTGGAAACAGGAAGCCCAGGCAGGGATGCTCTTGCAATAACCCAGGTGAGTGATGATGTGTCTTGCACCAGGGTGGGAGTGGGGGAGATGGTAGGAACTGTTGTATTCCGGGTCTATTTTGAATAGAGAGCCAACAGGATTTGCTGATGAACTGTCTGCAGGGTGTGAGAGAATAGAGAGGAATCAAGGATGACTCGATTCATTCAGTAAAATGACATGTGCCACATGCCAGACACAGTCCTCGACACAGTGAAGGAAACAAACAAAAATTTCTGCCCCTGTGAAGTTTGTTTCTAGTGGGGAAAACTGAACATAAAAAATACAAACGTTAAATATGTTGGATGGTAGTGAAGTGTTAACAAAACCAAGGCAAGGAGAGGGATAGGAAACATTGGGGGAGAGGTTGTGATTATAAAGAGAGTTTCAAGGAAGACCTCGCTGAGGAGGTAAGATTGTAATAAAGGCTTGAAAGAGGTGGAGGAGCGGGCCATGTAGCAATCCTGGGGAACAACATTTCGAGCAGGGGGAACAGCAAGTGCAAAGGCCCTGAGGTTTTAAACACATTGACTTCGAGAGGCCAATTAGACATCAAAATGGAGCAGTCAAGTGGGCGGTTGGATGCATAGTCTGGAGTTCAGGGGAGATTCCTGAGATGAGCACTAAAGTGGTCCTCTTGGCTTTGGGCCCATCCTCCTCCAGGGAGGGTGATCAACTGTCCTGGTTTCCTGGGAATGATGAGTTTCCCAGAATGCAGAACTTCCAGGGCTAAAACCAGGACAGTCCTGGCTAAACCAGACGGTTGACCTCTCTAATTCCAGGCCATCCTCCATCCTACTGCCAGGGGAGTATTTCTAAAATGTAATCCTAAAAGGATGGGTCCTAAAGATACATCCTAAGGATGCATCCTCTAGCATGCAGGATAAACATCAATGTTCTGTAGAGCTCAGCACAAACGTCTCTCCTACCTTGGCCTCAGCATCTCTCCCGCCCTTCCCTCACTGGCACCAATCCCCTGCCCACTGCCCCCACAGACAGCAACACCCCTGTCTCGACTTGTGTGTCTCAACATCCAGCTCTGTGACATCACTACTTCCTGAACACACCAGGTTTTAAACCACGCCTGCCCCTGGCCTGCACACACCCTGTTCTCTTCCCCCACTGAACCCCTGCCACCTTCCACTTCTTTGTAGTGAAATCCTTCTCGTGCTTAAGTCTCACTTCAAGTGCCACCTCCTGGAAGCCTTCCTTGCTATTGTAGACGTACCATCTCCACAACCACGGTGCTCTCTGTACCCTGCCAGGGGCTGAATCCAGGCTTGGTGGGTCCTTAAGTCTATACAAGCTGAAGGGATGCTTTAAGAAGAATAACACAAAATTACAAATACAAATTTAGGCACAAAAGTGAGTATTTATTTAGAAGGGACTCATTCCAATGAAGAGTCCTGAAGCTGAAGCTTCACAGTAAAATTAGCCTCTGGTCCCACCTTTTCCACTCTGTGGGGTAATTGTAGTTTCTCAGAGATTAAAAGACATTCGGTGACCTATTTGTGTGAAACGGCCAGGTAGGGTGCCTGGCCAGAATAAGTGCTTAATAAATACTTGTTTCCCTTCTTTTCCCACCGTTGGGTTCCACTTTCCTTCCATCAGTCACATTCCCCCAAGGCTTGGAGACAAACCAGAAAAGGATGCTGTCATCTGTGAGTACATGAACTGATTTAGCTCCGTTGTCTTGCATTTCAGAATCAAGATCAATGTTTTCGCTGAAATATTTTCCCTGCCACTCACGAGTTAGGTTACTTAATTGATCTTTTGACCCTCATATTTTGTCAGCAGGTCAGAAGGTACATCTCTAATGTGTCACTGTGTGCTTGAACTGGGGCCAGGGTCTGTAAATAAGGCTGGGAGAGTGCTGTTTTCTGCTATTTAAGCAAATCAATGTGATTGTTTTAAAGGAATCAACTTCCTTCCTTGTAAATCTAAGTATATTATAAATTAATAATTCATCTTCTTTGAAATATTTATTATAGGCAGGTGGCATTCTGCTCTCTGAGAAAAACAAGTTGTCTAAGAATTGGATGCCTTTGGGTGACGACACCATTAATCATAGTGATTCTGTCACTTGACAAATGATTCTGATTAGTCATTTGTCTAATGCCCACAACAACCTTGGGAGTTAGGTAGAGTGTCTCCATTTTAAAGATGAAGAAACGCAAGAGATATCAATAACTTATCCAAGGTTAAGGGGCCGGTAAGTTCTGGAGACAGTATTCTAACTGGTCTCTTTCAGGCATGCCACGACTCTCCCTGTAGGGGAAAAAAACACAGTCCACGGTGTCAGTTCTTATAAAGGACAACAACCCCTAGGACCCCTTTCCCGATGAACTATTCTGCTTCTTTGTCTTGCCTGGGTAGAACGCCACTCCCTGTGCCAGTTCGGTGGCTGACCCTCCAAACCAGTCCCCGGTCTCATAGGCTGAGTCCTGTGTTTGGACTAATAATGATCTCAGATGACATCACTGTGCATTTCTTTTGGAAATCTCTATTTTTGAGATTACCTAGCTCACCTTGGTGTTTGCTAAATGTTGTTCAAGTGGCTGTTGCAGTGAGTCTCTGCTTTTTCTTTGTTAGAAATCACCTGATCATGATGATGATGAAGAATGGTTAGTTAAAGCGATCATTTATCCTGGACTTACTACATACGCTAAGGATGTGCTAAGGGCCTTACGGATTTTCATTTAATTTTTACAACAACCCTGTGAGGTGGATGTTAATGTTCTCATCTTTAAACTAAGATACCTGAGCCTAGAAAGGTATGGGAATTAACTAGTTCTAGATCACCCTGCAATAAGTAGCCAGCATAGCCAGGATTCAAACAGAGTCTAGCCAATCATACAAGGCATGCCCTTAGCCACTGTGATATTTTCAGTGGGAGAAGGATCGGTATTATTCATTAACTAGAATAAACTCTACCCGGATTTAGAAGACAAATTTATTTCTAGGCAAAGGATATCTATTCATTCGTTCATTCACACAGACTGTTCCCTTTGCCTGGAATGTTATGCTGCTCTATTTGTGGAGCTAACCTCCTTATCATCCTTTAATTCTCATTTTTAAATTTCACATCCTACCGGAAGTCTTTCTAGCCTGATCCAGCATCTTATCCCTGTGTCTTTGTGGTGCTCTGTGTATCCTACCCAAGGCTGGATCTGGGTTTTGTGTGGCCTGAGCTACAAAGTGCAGTCACCGAGGATGACTTACAGGGTAATCAAAGATAGAAACTTGAATCAAACAGGGAAACTGGAGCTTAACCTTCATTTCCTCTTCTGGTTTTGTTTTTTCTGAAATGCTCGCTGAAGCATAATCACGGCCCCTTATTGCTTTGTTCTTAATGCAAGTCCTTGGGTTTTATTTCTCTAGGGTATCAAACCATCTCACCTCGATAGATAGACAGACCAAAGTTCCAACTATTTAAAACTGTGCTGTAATTCCGATTTGAGTTGCTGAGATTTATATTCAGCAACCCCCAAAGTTGTGGCCAGTAGGAAAGTGAGAGCAAACAGTGCTGACCCGACCTGAGCTCTAAATGCCAACACCTGCCATTAGAGTTTCAGTGGTCAGCTTGATTCACAACACGTGATTATTAGAGCCATTTTTTGCTTATACAGACTTTGTTGCAATCAGATCACAACAGATATTATATAATACTGTCTTAATAACCCATGCTGAAACCTAGAGATGTTTATTTCTTGCACACAATAACAGGAACTCAGCAAGATATTATCCACCTTCTACCTGTAAGAGAACTAAAGCTGAGAGGTGTGATCTCCTAAGGTGACACAGTCTAGTAAAAGGCAGGGCAAACCACGTTATGATTACAATGTAAATGTCCTTGGATGGTGCCACACTGAACCTCCTGAGAACCAAATCAAAAAACTAGACTTTGTGGCATCAGCAATCATATGACGGATCTACACTTAAGTGTACAAATTCGTCTCACTAGAGTAGAATAGATTTTACACGGACAATCAGTATAGTCAATATTTCTGCAAGTGGTATTTCCAAAAAACCTATATCATAGCTTCCTAAGTATCATTCCCTCCCATTTACTTCATTCTGTTGTCAGTCATGGAACTGCCCTGCTACTGATGCCAGTGGGTAGATGAATGCCTGAAACCTTACGTGGATTTAGCCGCGGTCATCCCTCATGTTATCAGTTCAGCTCAAACCTTTTTCCCAGAATCTTTGCTTACAAATCCTGAGACATTTCTAAAGCTAACCCTAGACTCTTGGTCCTTTCGGGGAATTCAAGGACCCTTTGTGATTCCTTCATGCTGGTCCAGGTCCCAGGGCACCAAATCAGGCTTCTCCAAATTCTGCTTCTCAATTAAGTGAAACAACCCTGCGTCATTTCTCATGTCCCCTGTTCTGTGTCACTAGCTGTGACATCTGAATAAGCAGACTTGAAACTACAGGTAGCACCCATGTCCCCCTGTCTCCCTCCCCTCCCCAGGCCACACTTCTTGGGAGTAAAAGGCCAACAATGGGCTTACATTGACAGGAACGAGACGTATTTCTCCAGATGTCTCACGACACCCCCTCACAGCTACGGGGCGTGAGTCTTGTCTCAACATTTCCCTCAATCATTTATGGAAAGCCGTGGGCAGGGGAGCTCATGGGCTCACCAGTGAGGCTTCCGTGCTACCACCTGACCGCCACCAGTTAGGTCTTTGCCACAGTCTCAATCTCACCAAGTTCAGCCAGCACAGAACTCCCTCTGGTGCCCACCAGGGGCACTGTCGCCCACGGTAGCTGCTGGAGGCTTTGCTCCTGGAGGCTGCACTCAGGGCCCTCCTCCCTGTGGCCACCACTGCTGCCATCTCCTTAATGTGCCCTGGATTGATCCCTGAAGTGTCACTGTGACGCCTGGAGCTGCTCTGCTAGAAGGAAATGCTCTTTCTGTGTCTTTTGGGCCCTGCCCCAGGTGTGGCCCAAAGCAGTGCTGACTTGTGTTCCAGATACTCACAGATGGGAGATGTGTGAAAGCAGCTCTTAGTTATTACTTTTAGGACTCTGATGGGGATGCCTGGGAAGTGGGCTGTGCTGTACTCAAACCACTCCTGCCTCAGACCGCCTGGACTTTGTTGTTGCACTGAGTTGTGTGCCTGGATCTTTGTCCTTAGGGAAGATTCTCTTCTAGGAGGATCTAGTGGCTCTTCAAGCAAAGAGGATCCTGCCAGCCCCACCTGCCAGTCCCTGGCCTATATAAGTGGACCCAAGTAGAGGAAGAGATTACTCTTCAACCAGGACCTTGGGAATCCTGGTACAGTCAAACCACCTGCTTCTAGCTCTTGACTCCAAAACATAAAGGGGTCAAGGGAAACTGGGTTGGTTGACCTCCACAAAGCAAGCCCAGCAATTTTTCTCCACTTAAGGTGCATATTTAGGGTGTGGGAGGTCACAGCCACACCCTCGCTCCCCATCCATACACACCAAGGGGTGGGCAGAAGGTCCAGGGCCAGTGCAACCTCATGCCATGGGATAGCCTGCTCCAGCCAGCAATTTTGTGTCACCCTCCAGCAATCTCCTGGGCCTGAAGTAAGTCAGGATACCTGTTTGCTCCCACCTGGGTTAGCCACTTCCTGATGCTGCTAAGGTACTTAGAGCAGGAGCCAAGAACAACCCAGCAATTGTGAGAGTCGTTGCCATTCTGGGATCCTGTGATATGCTTGAGTTGTCAAGGTACAAACATAAGTCTCATGATTTCTTCTCTGGGAATTTTGCTTTTCTGAAAGATTATTTGCTACTGGCCCCCTTGACAGCAGAAAAACAGGAGGATATTGTGGGTTCTGACAGAACCAACTTCTTTCTGAAAACCGTTGCAGAAAGAGCACAAATGAGGCCCAAACAGGTACAAATGGGTTGCAAAAAATCGACATACCGACCCCAGTGTTTCTTTCTCCCTGCCACCCCCAGCTTGCACTTCAGCTCGTGCTGGGAATGTCTGCTGCCAAAACTGTCAGCGCAATTAAGTTCCGCTTAGCCTCACTCAAGGCTTCTCCCTCACCTGGAGAAATAATAACTAGACAAATGCTGCGTGCCCTCCAGACATATTAATGCTCTGTTCGTGTTGCTTATAGGACAGATGGAGAGACTATAACCAAGATGTTGACAGTGAGCAATGATCACTGCCTGACCAAGCACTGCTCTCAGCAAAGTCTGATTTATCCTGGGCAGAGTGAGAATAAATTCAAGGGCACAGAGCAAATGGCAGAAGCCTGGCAGGTACCCTAGACTTTTGTCCATGTTTCTGGCATTGGTCGATTCCTGAGTATGTTCCAGGCTCTGTGAAGTGGTTACTTAATTACCTCCTTAATCTACACGACAGCTACCCCCAAAGTGGGTATTATTATCCTTACCAATAGCCAAGGAAACTAAGGCTCCTCCGTAACTTGTCTAGCCTTCCACAAAGGCAAAGAAAAATATCCCTAAGGGATTCTGACCAAGTTCTTAAGTCATTAGCCAATTGGTCAAGACTCAGCTGCAAGAGACAGAAATCCAACTCAAACGAGCTTAAGGGGTTAAAAAAAAATTTACAGATGATTTAACTAATGTCAGGCATCACTAGATCCATGGATTAAAAACTGTCACATGAACTAACTCCAACTCTCTTCATTGATCTTTTTATCTCAGCTTGCCACAGCCTCATTTTGTATGTATAAACTTTATTCTCTTCTGCAGAGATTCCTCCACAAGACCAGAAAGCTTAACACAAATGATTCCAGCCAACATTACCATTTATCTCACGATCCTAGAGGGAGAAACAGCCTTTCTTTTCCAGAATCCGTGTGTAATCTCCAGGGAAGATGCTGGCTCCATTCAGGTCACATTGCTCCTAGCCTTGAACCAGTCACCACAGAGGGGAAGTTGAGTCCCATTACTGACAACCCCCCAAGGTCACATGAAGAGGGAAGTGGCAGGTCTTTGAAGGAAAGTTTGCTGGACAAAACCCAGGTGTCCATTAGAAACAGAATTTAATAAAAACTAGATGGAACTTAAATTAGATTTAATCCCCTATGAACTTGGGTCTGCCAGTATCCATGGCATTAATTTCTTTTTGTTTTATAGTCTCCCTGTTATCTGGATATACTTGTTAAAATGGAATCAGAAGGACAAACCAGGAAGCACCAATAAGGTTTGCATGTGTGTCTTAAAATTACTTTACGAGTCAGCGATTAGTGGTTTTCTCTCTAAAATAAAAAGTACGTTGTTAAAATACAGCTTCTTAAATCTTTTCAAAACTGTTTTTAAGAGAATGCAACATCACCTTTGAGGTATTCATGCCAAAAATGTTTAACCCAAATTTAATCATGAGAAAAGAATGAGACCAATGCAAGAGACTGGGCTGGACTATCCAAAAATGTCAATTTCATAAAAGACACTCCCCCCCCCAAAAGGTTAAGGGACCACTCCAGATTAAGGAGACTCAAGAATCATGACAACTACAGTCTATGATCTTTGATTGATCCTAGATTTAAAACTATTTATAAAAATAGCATCATCGTGACAATTTAGGAAATTCAATACTAATATCTATATATTAGATAACGCTATTGTACCATGTTACATTTCTGAGTGTGACTGTGGTTATGTAGAAGAATGTGCTTGCTCTTAAGAGACACATGCTGAATGAAGTAGTTGGGGATGAAGAGTCAGGATGATGGAACTAATTCTCAGGTGGCTCAGGAAAAAAAAGTACACATAGATGTGAAGACACAGTAAAAGGAAGAGAAAGAAAATGTAGCAAAATTTTAAGAATTAATGAATCCAGGTGAAAAATATGATGGGTGTTCATTACATATTATACTATTCTTGTAACTTTTCTCTAGGTTTCAAAATTTTCCCTGATGGGAAGGGAAAAAATTAAGGTACAGCCTCATAACAATTTGAAATTTAATTCTCCTACCTATAACACAGAAGATAAAGTCCAAAAAAACCAACTGTGTAAACGTTAAGGTCATATAGTTCCAAGTTAACTAAACAACCAAGGTTTTAATAGCTAGGGTTGCAAGATCCTAATCTGTCCAGCCTGCTGCTGTTGGCGCCACCTGGCGGTCGTTATCTGCCAACAGAAGGGGATTGTTCCGGGTCCTGTCAGCGGTAATTCCAGGAATCTCCAGGTGGTGGCACCCCTTTCCGCGCTTCGATCCAGGACTTTGGCCAGGGGTATTCAAGGAGACCCACCTCCCTTTCCCTGCTTTCCAAGCAGGTTGCAGGGCGCGGGCAGGGGCCATGGTGAAGGCAATCTGGGTCCAGTCCCCGTGGGCAGCCCTGGCATCCAGAACGGCACCTGCCGGTGATAAGCAGGGGCAGGCTTTGCTGCTCTGCCTGCAGCGAAGTCTAACGACCGGAAGTGGTTGGAAGAATTTGATACAGTTGTCGTGTCAAATCATGGCTCAAAAGGGGACATCATTTAGTCAATGACAGTGAGTTCACACGAAAGATCACACTAACTAATTTCTGGAAGTCAGCAAACAATTTAGAAACTATTAGAATTATTTGATACATTATTTGCACTTGAACTTACATAAAGTAGTTTTATTAGAGAATAAAAGGGAATGTACTTTTAAAATATTATTTATACATTTATTAATATATTTAGAGTACCACATTGTTTTTAAATATTTGAATATCACCTGTGCACACAGGTATGTTTTGAATACCAACCTGTACAGCTGTGTATATATGTGTATAGCTATGTATATATCTGTACATATATACACATACAAGTATATATAGACACCAGGAACTATTCTATCTTGTTTTCTGAATAGAAAACTGGTAATATAGAAACACTTTTAGGTACCCTTTTCCCACTCCATCAGGCTTTTTTTTTAAGGCTGTCCGTCCAGATAGCGTATATGTTATGATTTATTTAATAGTACTATTTGCTAACGATTTATATCTTGCCTATTTTAAGAAAAGATTTGAGGTGGTTTATGATACTAAATCATATATAAAACAAAGCGATGGAAAAATATTTATAAGATTGAAAGACCATCAGGAAAAGAGAGTTGAGCACGGGGTAAGCCAAACAGTCACAATTTTAGTGTTGAATTTCAGGGGGAAACAAAAGGAAAGCACAAGGGGCTATTGCTTCTGGGGCCACACCTCCGAAGGAGAGCCGGGGTTTGTCGTGTCTGGACGAACTCCCAGGCAAGCAGGGCCAATGGAGACCAGGAGTCTCTCAGTAGTAGCATCTGGTGACACCAAAACAAGAGCAGTGGCTTTGTGAGGACATGGGTGAGAGGCCAAGCTCTAAGGCACAAGCAGCACTCGGAATGGGTTGGCCAACCCGAGGGGACTAAGGCAGCAGGCAGGGGCAGGAAAGAGCATTCCTAACAGCTGTGGGCAACAGCTGGAATTGCCAGGCCAGCCACGGGGTAGGAGGGAAAGCAGTGTTTCAAGGGCAGGGATATAGAGCCCATATATTGCTTTGTATCATAAAAGAAACCTACATTCATGGTGACTACGGATTTTGTAAATGACACGGAAATGTTCTTCTCATGAATGCTTCTCCTAATACTCCTTAACAAAAGATAGGGCACATGATTGAAAAAAAAAAAAAGTCTGGATAAGAGCTAAATGCATTTTGTGAAAATTGGTGGCATTTCTACATACCACTGAGAAGCAATTAGGAAATATAATGAGAAAGAGATTCTAGCTGCAGCAGCGAGAAAAAGATAAAGTACCTGGAAATAAATTTTATGAGAAAAGTGTATGACCTCTATAAAGAAAATACAAAGTTTTATTGGGAGAGTTAAAATACTTTCCATCAATCCTTTGATTCATGAAAAGGCATACCATGTTGGAAAACGTTAAAAACGTCTTAAGATGTCAATTCTTCACAAATTTATTTACAGATTAACGGCACCCAAACAAAATTCCAATGGGATTGTTTTTATGGGGAAAAAAGGAAAGGACAATGTTTTAAAGTTCGTGTGAAGCAATAAACAAAGGTGAATATAAAATAACTTTCAGAAAGTCCATAGCAGTGTTGTTGGTGGGGTGTACCAATGGTGATGAAGAGTGGTATTAGAATACTTGGTTAGCGATTTGGCAGAAAAATAACTTAGATCTTGATCTAACACACACATCCCAATACATTTTGACTGGATTAAGACTTTATATTAAAAAAACCAAACCATCTGGGTGCAGTGGCTCATGCCTGTAACCCTAGCACTCTGGGAGGCCGAGGCAGGTGGATCACTCAAGGTCAGGAGTTTGAAACTAGCGTGAGCAAAAGCGAGACCCCGTCTCTACTAAAAGTAGAAAGAAATTAATTGGTCAACTAAAAAAATAAATAAAAATAAAATAAAATAAACCAAACCATAAAAATAAATATTTATCAAACTTCTGGAGACAATATAACTTTCCAAACTTGGGAGTAACTAAAGAGTGAGAGATTTTACTGCACATAATTTAAAATGCTTTCATTAAAAAAAAATAATCAGGCCAGGAGTGGTGGCTCATGCCTGTAATCCTAGCACTTTGGGAGGCAGAGGTGGAAGGATCACTTGAGAGCAGGCGTTTGAGACCAGCCTGAGCAAGAGCAAGACCCTGTCTCTACAAAAAATAGAAAAATTAGCCAGGTATGATGGCTCACACCTGTGGTCCCAGCTACTCAGGAGGCTGAGGCAGGAGGATCATTTGAGCCCAGGAGTTTAAAGTTCCAGTGAGCTATAATCACACCACTGCACTCTAGCCTGGGTGACAGAGCAAGACCCTATCTCCCCCTATAAATAGATATATATAAAATCAAACAAAAGATAGACTGGGAAATATGCAATAAGGAAAAAGGCAAGCGTTAAAATATTTTACCTTTATATAATAACAATTTTGTAAGTTAGCAAGAAGACCACTAAGACCGCTAGGGATAAAAATGAGCAAAGGACATTAATAGAAGAACTTGTTCAGCCTCAAAAAAATGAGAATAAGTAGAATGGCAAACTAGCATTATTTATATGTTAGTTTAAAAAAAAAAAAAGATTACTACCCAGAAACTACTCAGAGTTGGGGAAAGGGAGATGTACTATGAAAGTCAAGTTCTTATCCCTGCTGGTAACTTCGGAAACCAAAAAACACATTTGAAAAGCAGTTGGTGATATTTAGTGAGAACTATAAAAACATTCTTTAACAGTGATCAATAATACTAATACAATTAAGGTATCTCTGACAAAACATTGAGATTAGTTGTACTAAAGGATTCTTTTGTTTTCAGCTGCAAGCACATATTTTAAAGTTGACCTGCAAGCTTTTTAAATATTTAGAAAAAAAAATTTTTGTTGCTATGACTATTGTTCCCTACAGTACAACATCTTTACTCTCCATTTGGATACCTTTGTGGAGAATTGTAAGCCTGATGATATGTTAACGATTAAATCTCAGGGTGCCTTAGAGTTCTTTTTTCTCTTGCTAATGTGACTAGTCTTTCATCTAACAGGAATTTATTGAGCATAATCTGTATGCACACCACTGGAAGAGGTACATAGATTTATGGCACAGTTTCTGCCCCCAGGAAGCTTAGAGTCTGGAAGAAGAGTTCATATGTCATGTTTAAGAGCACCAAGCAAAAATCCAAAGTATTAAATAGAAAACAAAAATCACCATTACAAGTGCTGGATGCTTTGTGACATTTCTATTTTGAAATCTGTGCTGTATGCGGGTCAAACCATCTTCAGTGCAAAGTTTCTAGATATACATTGCTGATGTCATGTTACTTTGTTAGTAAGTGAGAAAGCAACAGAAACTCAGTAGAGATTCTTTGCAAATAGGCTTCTGTGTGGTGAACATCATTGTTAGAGGCTTAGACATAGTGAGCAAGCCATAAGCCGTTGGCCACATATGTTGACAGTTCTCGGAGAGACGCAGGAAACTTGGAAAGATCCAGAAAGATACCAAGCTGCTCCTTTCCCTCTGGGATAGGTTACATGGTAACTATTCTGACCTGAAAAGGGACGAGTTTGGTATTCTAATGACGTTTGAACCAGCCATCCTCAAGAACTAGCACCTGCGTATACACATACATGGGCCCTTTAGCCCTGGTCCAAAGTGAAGGGTGTTCTTTCTTACTGTAAATTCATCTTTATTCTCAGTTGAGAAGTTTGCTAAACTTTTTTCTTCACTGAGGAACCCTGTTCTCTTTTCACCTGTATGTTTGTATAAGTTTTTATGTATAAGTACATGTCTGGCATAAAGTAAGCACTAAATGAAACGGAGGTTGGATAAAATTAATCTGGGCAGGCTGCATTTTAAGATGCTTTTTACGGAAAGCAGTTGATTATTTTATAGAAATTTGTTCTTCCCCAAAACTTATGCTTCATCTTAGTTTTTGTTTCTGATGCTATTTCTTAGAACCGCTGCGTGCTTGATTCATATTGATTTTATTTTTCTCCTAGAGACTTAAGTAGAGGATAGAGGTTAATTTGTCGTCAAGTCCATTGATTTTTCTCCTAAGAGAATGGGTTTCATTTTCAGCATTTTCATCTATTAATTGCTACTCGTACCGTAAGTGGGTTCTCCAAGCTAACTTCTGTTAATGTCTGATGCATTTTCTGAGTCACGTAACATTCCTGTAGTTATTGTAGTATGTGGCCATGAGTGTTTGAACTCACACTTTGTTCTTATTTCTAAACTCCTCAGGAGGTCTCCAAGAGAACAAATAGTGACCCTCCTCTCTGTCCAGGTACTGAGCAAGTTGAGAAGTTAAATAATGACTAAAGATAGAAGCCAAAATAACAATGATATTTGTAATAAAAGCTAGGGGGAAGAGCAAGGTTTAGGGTGTTAACCAAATGGGCTTACTGACAGAATTTGGAAATTTAAGCACCAAATTCCAGGCAGAAATGAACCAGAAAATCTACTCCACTCCCACCCACCCACCTGCCCCAAACTTTTTTTTTTTTTTTTTTTTTTTGAGACAGAGTCTTGCTCTGTCACTGGGCTAGAGTGCTGTAGTGTCAGCCTAGCTCACAGCAACTTCAAACTCCTGGGCTCAAGTGATTCTCCTGCCTCAGCCTCCTGAGTAGCTGGGATTACAGGTGCACACCACCACACCTGGCTAATTTTTCTATTTTTAGTAGAGACAGCATCTCACTCTTGCTCAGGCTGGTCTCGAACTCCTGAGCTCAAGCGATCCTCCCGCCTCGGCCTCCCAGAGTGCTAGGATTACAGGTGTGAGCCACCGCATCCGGCCTCCAAACCTTCTGAAATTGCAGAGCAGGGTAGAATTTTGCTGTGGTCAGCCAGGCTCCCTCCATAACAGAATAAAGGGGGAATTCTTCCAAAATTTACCAATCAGATAAGTTACTGCCTCCTTGGGGTGGAGTGAGGAAAGGGAGAGAGGTCAGGAATTAATCGACCACTCTTCATAGGAAGGAAGTAGGAAGTGTCATGAGATGGAAAGGGCTTCTCGCTGATAAGATACACATCGAGAACCAGTAACAAGACATGGAATGAACAAAAAAATGGAAGTCAAAATATTTGGCGTTAGTCCTGATTTTGCCATATTTTCTAGCTGTGGGGACTGAAACAAACATCTCCCTGAGCCTCAATTTTCTTATTCGTAAAATGGAGATAATAATATCTGCTCTTTTTATCCACCAAAGTTATTACAGGATGATGCAAAATAATACAACTTAAAAAACAGTTAAGCACGAGGGGATGCTATTAGCAAATGTAATAGAAACTCACACAAAATCCTACCTGCAAATCGCAGGATCAAGAGTTTGATCCCTTCGGGGAGGGCGTCTTCCTCTCAGCTTTGCAGCAGGGTTAGCTATTTTTAGACTTGCTTCCTAAAATGCTCCTTGAGTTTGTTCAGCTTCCTTCGATGCGTTTCTCACTGTGACTCTAAGGTGACCAGAGAGTCCCCAGGGACCTATTTGGACATTTCTGTCTTAGGCCCTACCTTTCACTCCCTGTGATGTGCATTCCGCCTGCCGACAGCTAGGGCACGAAAGCTCCGCGCTGGTTTGTCTAAGGAAGCAAATGCCCAGCTCCCAGGAGGCCCGTCACACCTGACCCCCCACAATAGCTTGATTCAGCCGAACTGACCGGCAGGACTGTGGGGCAAACCTGCTCCTCCTCCGCGAGCAGCAGCCGCAGCTCCCAGTCGCCGAGTCGGAAATCTGGGCTTCATTGCCGACGCCCCCAGCGCCCTCCACAGCCCACCTGAAAATAATAGTTATTCATTGAGACTGTATGTGAGTCAGGTGCTTTTTAAAATGTTTTATAGGTCTTGTCTCCTTTAATCTTCAATGCAATCCCACGAGGTAGGCCCTATTTTTATCTCCGGTTTACAGTTGAGGAAGTTAAGGCCCAGGGAGATTAAATATAATAACTTGCCAAGTCCCACAGCTGTGGTTTTACTGAACTTCCACTTTCCATGAGTTGCCAAGTCCTGTCTGTGTTACCTCGTAACTGTTTTCGTGTCTCTTCCCATCTCTTCACTCCTACCCTCCTGGTCGGCTTGAGGCCCTCGTTATCTCTCCTCCAAACTGTTGCAGCTTCTTATTGAAATGTCCTTCCCTCTATCCTTCTGCTCTACAAAGGCTTCACAGCCATCCCGAGCATGGTTGATCAGTCCCTTCTTTTTGTCTTGTAAGTGTTTGGGTATTTAAGTATCTGTTTACCTGTTTATCTTTCAAACTAACACAGCCTCCGTGATGACGAAGACGATTGATAATACTAATAGGAATTTCTACTCCATTTATTAAATGCCTACAGTGTGCTGGACACTCTGCTAGGTACTTCATAATCATCATCTCTACTGTTAACCACCTGCATGGAATATATTATGATCTCTATTTGAAAGATGAAAAAGACTAAGGCTTACTGGTCTTTGTATAACTATACACAGCACAGATCTGGGCAGAGGCATCCGATAAATGTTTGTTGGATTTTAAAAGGTAAATGAATGACTCCATAATCTATAATTATTTATCTTTGGAAAAACATTGCACTTAAACACATCTAATCCAAACAGAGGTAGAACCTCAGGTTTATACAGAAGCGTCCTACAGCTGTAATCTATCTGTGAAATTATTTTCATTGTGTCCTATTTCAATCTATCCAAATGTGTTGATATATTTTTCTGCTGTATCTTTTCTCTCAGGCTGTGACTTTTGTTTTTTCTAGAGACAGGGTCTCACCCTGTCACCCAGGCTAGAGTACAGTGGCGTGATCATAGCTCACTGCAGCCTCAAACTCCTGGGCTCAAGGGATCCTCCCACCTCAGACTCCCTAGTAGTTGAGACTACAGGTATTTGCCATCAGACTTTGATTTTTTTTTAAATCAAATAAATTAATTTCCAGTCACAGTGGACCTTTTTTTCTAGCTCAGATACATCAAAATGATAGGTTATATATTTTGAAATTTAAAAACCTATAGTCACATTTAAAAAAGAGGAAAGTTTCCATAGAACAGCAAAAGAGAGTCCTCCAGAGTAGTGAGTGAGGCCTGAGGCCACAAGCTTACAAATTCATGAGGTAGTCCAAATCCATAAAAGACATCCAACAAATTTATACCCAAAGAAATAGAAATACAGGAATCCCCAAAGGACTTTGAATTATGTTTAAAATTTTAAAAGAGATAAAGAGAGACTATCTAAGAATAGAGGTTGTAATCAAGAACAATAAATTATTAAAAAGTACTAATAAAAAGTCCTGGAAAATAAAAAAGTAGTCATTGACATTAAAAAGTCAACAGTACTCAGTAAAGAAAGAATTAATGATTGAAAGGTGAGGACATCACCCAAAACACATCCCAGAGAGATAAAGTGGCGGAAAATATGAAGGTGAATTTAAGAGACACGAAAGACAGATTGCAATGCTCTGACGTGAGTCTTCAGGATAAAAAGGTGTATCAAGTGCCAAGCAGAAAACTTTTTTAAAAATTTCCACTCTTAGACAACTTACAGAGCAGAACAGCAGAACATCAAGCAGAAAGAAAAAAATCTTAAAAGCCACTGGAGAGAAACAACAAAGAGTGACAATCAGATTAATGCAAAATTTCTAATCAGTAAAAGTAGATGCTAGAATAAGGGGAGTGATATCTCCAAAGCACCCCAGTAAAGCAACGCTCAGTGGAGAATTCTGTAGCAACTAAAATATTTAACTTACTTGGATTTTGTATCATTTGGAGGTATTTCCTGTTCACAAAGCTAAGGACAATTTTTTTAAGAAAGAATGAGGGAGAGTAGGAATAAAATAGATATCTTTATGCAAAGACTAAGCTAGTTTATTATCCAAAGCTCTTTCCTAACAATTTCTAAAGGAAGAAAACTAAAGCCCTGAGGAAGGATGCAATTATTGATTGTAAAATAGAAATAATTACTGGCTGCAATATATAGAAATAATAATTATTTTTTCTTCTTTAAAGACAAGAGGGACCTGAAATTCTAGATAATAATAACAACATGAAATGATGGTGACAGGCGGGGTTGAAAGAAGATAAGCCTGCCAAGTTCCTTGTTTTGTTCAAGAGTTGTATTTTATGTGTTAAAATTTTTAATGTAACCATTGAAACAATAGAAATAGAATGTTTGCAAACTGGTAAAAAAGAAAAAGGGGGGGAAGAGAACAGAAGACAGGAAGGGAGAAAAAAGAATCAAAGTACAAAGTATGAAAATAGAAACTCAGAGGGCAAGTAATTCACATACATCAGTAGTCACAATAAATGTACGTGGATTAAATTCACATAATAAATATGTATAATAAAAAGACTTCTAATTGAATTAAACAGGCAAAATAAAATATTGCTTGTGACGCACCGAGGTGGAATCATTCCATTTCCTCTGAGCTGATGCGTATGTATGTGCATGTGTGTTTGCATGTGTGTGCATGTGTGTTCATGTGTGTGTGTAGAGGGGGAGAAGGGCATGCATCCAGTCTACATGCTCTTTGTAAAAGATTTTGGTGGGGCATGAAAGTTTTGTGGACCTAGTAGCAGAGTTTTAACCTATGCGTATGTTTTTTTACAAGTTGTAATTCAATTCATTAAGATTTTTTTTCAATGAAAGTTCTTCATCTAAAAGGTGCAGAATACTGAATATGAAGCAAATCATAGTGACTATTCAGGAGGGTGAGATCTATGAGAATGATTAAAAGACATCACCAAAATAGCTTGTTTCTACATTGTATGAGTAATAGGTCAACATTACCAGTTTTTTCTAGATGCAGCCAAATAACATCTCAAGGAAGGAAAATTTCACATATCATTGATTATTCATTTGACCATTTTAGACGCAAGATCTTCATTCTTTCCTGGGGCTTCTATAAATCAATTGTAACAAACTGTGTAATTATCATTCTTGCAACTGGCTGCTTGTGGCAGATTTAAATTCCATTTTGCAAGAGAGCCAAAAATCTCTTCTTTGCTTCCTTAAGCTCAAAAGCCAGAAAGCAGCTGAAAGATGGTCACTGCTTTGTTCTTGAATGGAGCTAATTACAGAGCTGTCTGCAGCAGGACGGGCACTCTGCAGTCAGTGTGTAAATAGGGACAATTAGAGCTCATTTTAAGCAGACATTACTTCCAAAAAAAGAAATAGAGCTTCAGATTTTAATTACTCTCATAGGAACCGTTACATTAAACAGAACCTGACCATTTTTTTTTTTCACAATTCAGTTCAACGAACATGACAATTCTCTGTCATAAGAATATTCTAATTTTAACATTTCTACAGATGGTTTGGTAAGAATGTGAAGTTTATTCCTCCCATCCTTCCTCACTAGATTTATTTTAATCCTACATCACAGTTTAAAATAATTTGCATAGTATTGAAATATGTATGTAATGTATTTTGTTCCTATACTTTAGAGTCCTTACTTTTAATTTTTTAAATGTTACCCATCAACCATTTATTAGACTCTTAGAATATGTCCCCAAACTTTGCACTTAATGCCTTGAAAGCATTCTCTTGCTTGGTCCTCGTATCCACCTTATGAGGAGTGTTATCCTCATTTTATAGTTGAGGAAGTTGAGGTGTGGTTACTTTCCCAATGCCACACAGTTAGTAAATGGTGGAATTGTGATTCAAAGATATTTCCAGGGCCCTGGCTCCAGGCCACTCCCCTTTCCTACCAGCACAATTTAGAAAGTGGTACCTATCGGTGCCAGCCCTCAGGGAACTTGGCTAAAGTAGACATGAGACATTTTCAGGTAGTTTAGGAAACCACTGTAGGAATGTTGACTCCATGTGTGTGCATGTGTGTCTAGTTGCATTTCTGGGAGAGGGAGCCCTGCAATTGTTATCCAGGTGTGAGGACTGGGAGGGGATGCTGGTGAGCATGGAACGAGAAATGTTCAAAGAAACATCTCAGAGGCAGTGGTTCCTGCTCTTGACAGTTTTTAGGTTATGGTTGAAGATCAAATGATTGCCCTTCTTCTATGATATGTTAAGCTTATCAGTAGATGGCTGCTTTGAGATACCCCTTCTTTTTCTAATTTATTTTTATTTGTGTTCATGTTCCTAATCTGACCATGTTGCATTATCTTACTCACATACCCATAACCCAGCTTAAGAAATAGAACATTAGAAGTTCAGCAGAATCACACCCAGTGCACCTTTACCCAATCCCATTTCCTTCGCTCCCTCAAGAACTAACCACCACTCTAAGCTTGGTGTTTATCTTTTTCAGCTAAGGTGACCCACTGTCTTGGTTTGTCTGGGACTGAGGAGTTTTTCCGGATAAAGGTCTTTCGGTGCTAAAACAGGGAAAGTTCTAGGCAAACTGGGATGGTTGATCACCCTACCATGCATATTTCATACTTTTACTGCATATATATCAATCCACAGATAAGAGATTGTGTTATTTTCCATGCTTAAACTTTGTAGAAATGGAATCATGCTGCATTATCATTCTACAACTTGGTTATTTTTTTTTAGCTCAATATATTTGTGAGACTGACTCATGAGGATAATTATAACTCAAGTTCATTCATTTTCACAGCTCCAGAAGATTCTGCTGTTTGGATACAACCATAATTTATTTATCCATTCTGCTATTGATGGGACATTTCGGTTGTTTCTAGCTGTTCATTTTAAACAGTGCCGCAATTAGCATGATTGTACATGTCTCCACGCGCAAGTGGCTGAGAGTTTCTTTCTCTACTTAGCGCTGGGATTGCTGGGTTGTCTTCTACACACATCTTCACCTTTGCTAGCTACCTGGGAAATTTCTCTCCGAAGTGGTTTACTAATTTTCCTCCCTACTCACCATGCTTGAGGTGGCTGTGGCTGGATCCTCACCAAGTTTTGATATCATCAGACTTTTTAAATGTTGAAATCTAAGGGATGTGAAGTTCTTGTTTTCTTTTTAACAAAAATTTATTGCTTGTGCTATTCCCTACTGATTTTTTTATGCATGTAGAAATGTAAATATTTACCAAATTTTGATTCCGTAGGATAATGATTTTATTCTCACTGTGAGCTTGAGGATGGACTCCAGGTGTAATTATTTTTTGAATACCCAGAAACTATCACAATGCTCGTCATACAGCATGTACTCAGTATATGCTTACTGAGTAAATGAATGATAGATTCATTAAGTTTCTATTTTTTGGTATTGTTTTCTTTGTTACATTTTTATGAAGGATCTAATATTCGTTCAACAAATGTTTATCAAGTACCTATTATCTTCCTCACACACACACACACACACACACACACACACACACATCCAGAGAATGGCCAAATTACAGTGATCTTGTCTCTTTAGTAGCTCCTGGAGTCACAATGCTGCTGGGTGGTTTTCCAAAAAGGCAAATCCAATCATGTCACTCCTCTGTGTGACATCAGTCAACTGCCTCCATGTACCTCCCCATAAAACATAAACGCCATTACATGGCTCACAAGGGACCACGTGACCTGGCTTTGCTCACCTGTTCCCAAACCCTCAGAGCTCAGAGCTCTACATTCCAAATTGTGAATGATGTCTCACATTTCCACATCTCAGCATCCTACTACTCTTTCAATTTAAAATGCATTTCTCCAAATATCCAGTAGCTCCTGTTTTTCTTTCAAGGTCCAGCTACTGCACTAGCTTCTTGGAAAAGCCTTCCCTGGACACTCCAAGAGATCACCACTCATTCCCAACACACAATTTCGTGCACTCATATTGTGTGTGCAGTCACGCTTGCTACAAGTCTGTCTTCCCTGCTAAAGAGCGAGCTTTTTGACAGCACAGTCTGCAGCAAACCATGGGTGTAGCTGCTACTTCCATCAGGCTGCAAGCTCCTTGAGGGGTTGACCCATATCTATTTTGTTCACCAATATGCAAAGCTGAACACATGTAGGCAATTAATAAATCTTTGTTGAAATTTTTGTTTATTAAGCAAGTGCTTAATAAATGTTTAATGAATACATGAATGAATGCATGAGTTATAAGTGTTAGGCTGGGAGGAGGTTGGACTAAATTTTCTGACCATCTGGGGATTCATATTTATTGATTAACTGCTTGTTGATTCAAAGTTGTAAAGTTAGCCCTTTGCAGATACCTAATTTATGTAATATATAGTGTCCCTTTGTGACATACCAAATGTTGTATGGCTCTCAGTCAGACGTTTAGCTAGCGCATCTGTATTGCTGAAGATGCCAATGACATACTTATTATTAAATGGCAGGTATCCTTAGCTTGTGATTCAAAGAAGACTCAAGTGGCTTAATAACTAGTCAATCTCACCCACGAAAGATGCAAAAATATCCCAGTTCTCTACCCTCATGCAAAGGCATTTTTATTCTTCACTGGCACTTCTTTTTTTGTGCACATTCCATCAATATCATTTGCAAGTGAGGTCAAGCCACTTAACTTCAAATAAGGCCTGCCAGAGCACATGACCTTGAGATTTAAAACCACAAAGTGAGTACAAAGTGAACAACCATTTTATGCACTTTCCGAACACCATGGATCTCTGTTCAGACCAAAGGTCATTATGTGGGATGCCCTCCTGCAACTTCAAAAGACAAGGGAAACAGTAAAAAAAAAAGCCCAACAAATGATTCATGTCAACACACTCTAAAACCCCAGCACAGTGCCCAGCTCATAGTAGGTTTCCACTTGAGTGAATAAAGGAATGCTCACTCCTAATTTCCATTAGCAGTATCAAAGATGGCAACCATGCAAAAATTAGGAAACAAATCAACTCTTTGTTGTATTTGTAATCTTTACTCTTTAGCATTATTTCACTTTGTATCTTGATTTTCTTTGAAGACAGCCCAAGTATGTCCTTCCTGTTTCTGACATTTTTATAACTATAGATAAATAAATTGGCCTAAATTTTTCTTTTCCTTTTCCTTTGATACTATCCTTTTTGCATCCTGAACAAAGACCAAACTCCAGCCCAGCCCTTCAGGCTTTGCAGAGCGTGGATTCCTCTTATTCCCTACTGTTCTGCAAGCACCTTACACAGCAACCCACAGGAACTCTCTGCTATTTCTGTGACATTTCAGCATTTCCCTCCTGGCCAGTTGCTCACACAGCTAGAATGCTCTTTTGTGCTGCTTTGCAGCATATGGGGTGGCAGGATTCCCAGCTCCAGCTATAGGTTCAAGGCCAGGCTCCACCACTTACTGTTGTGGTATTACTTTTTCAGGTGATTTTCCTGTTTGCTCTCAGACCCATCCCATTCCCTTCCCTTCCCCTGCTCTGAGCCCTGCAGGCTGCATTGCCCAGACTCCAGGGTCAGCCAGTGGAAGCCCCCAGTGGGCCGATAGAGGGCAGGAAAAGGGAGAAGCCAGAGTGCTTCCCTTCCTGTCTCTCTGCTCTGGGCAGCATCTCTGGCAGCTGTTATGTCTCCTCCTTGGCTCCAGCTCCACCAGACAGGCCTGCTGTGGTTTCAGCTTCCTCAAATGGAAAGGGAGGAAGGGAGTCCCGCGGAGGATCTCTGTTCAGCCCACACCCAGCTACGCTTGAAGCAGGAAGATGTCCTCTCCGCAATTCTCATTTACGGGAGCCAGTACATTCTCTTCTTAATCGTAAGCCATTTCAACTTGGAGTTTCCATCACTTGCAACAAATTAATCTTTATTAATTTAATCCCTCAAGTAAGAAATAACTTCTCACTCATCAAAGAGGTAACAGTGTTCTTAACTCATTAAAGTGCAGGATAGAAAGTGCTGCTTGGTGTAGGACGGATGTGGACATTCAGAAGAGGAAGAGTGACTTCCATTGTGACCTGCGGGTGGACAGAACCAAAGCACGTGGCCTTCATTCAGGTTAGAATGGGAAGCAAAGGAAGATTTTTGAGCAGTGGTGTGTCGGGATTCAAGTTGAGCTGTAGGAAGATTACAACAGGCACAGTGTGTAAGGTCAGTTGAATGGGCCTGCGAGACTACTCCATTGCACAACTTCAGGGGGCGCCATTCACCTAGAACCCATTGTGAACGGTGCTCCCCAGAGTTGTACATGTGCAGCCTTGAACCACGGAGGGATGTTGGAAGTGTGACCAAAGTGCTATTGGGAAGCTATTGTTTTCCAGGAGAGAGGTGAGAAGGCCATGAACTTGGGCAGTAACAGAGAAAGGGGAATGGATTTGACACTTTCTAAAATAATTTGAAAGTTTCAGTGTGAGGAAAGGAGGGGAGTCAACAGAAATAGGAGAGTCAGGAGGAAATGTAGATTTGGTAGAGATGGACGTTTTCTTTTTAGATAGAGTGAAGGTTGATGGCTGTTGACAATGGAAATGAGGCTGAAAACAGAGACCTGGAAATCATTCACACTGAAACAGGGCTGGAAAAGTTGGGGAAAATTGCCAAGAGGGAGAATATCTAGTAGAAGAGAGCAGGGCCAGGGGACGGTCCTTAGGGAATAGGTCCATGGAAAGGGCAAAGTAGGAAGACAAGTCAGAAAGCAGGAGTGAGGGATCAGAGAATCAGGAAAAACTGTGGCGGGAGAACCAAGAAAGAAAGAACCAAGAAAGAAGTTTCAAAAAGGAGGGGCTGGCCATCCCCACACCCGCTTCTCCCTGACATGGTAATCACAGAAGCAGTTGTCAAGATGGAGTTTCCCTCGGCCACGGTCCCTGAGAAATTGTGATGAGAAGATCCCCAGGTGACCATGATGGACATGCGGCAGATGTGAGAAGTGACCTCTGTTGCTATAAGCCACAAAGATTGTTGTGTTGTTTCTGCAGCAAAGCCTAGCCCATCCTGACCAATATATAGTGGCAACTTGGGGGTGAAGGAGTAGCAAGAAAAAGAAGAGAGAAAGTGTAATTAGAGACTTGGGTGTGTTTGAAGGATTAAGGGGAAAGACTGGGAAAAGACAGAAATTGAAGATGTAAGAGAGGATATAGTTGGTTGGTCTTCCTCTGGGGGAGGCCAAGGGCTGTGTTCTCCCTGTGCACACTGGCATATCCCAGAACAGGCCTGCTGGAGATGTGGCCAGCACACCTAAATATGAGTTATTAGTGACAGTCATCACCAGTATTTTTCTGCCCAGTGGCATCACTTCCGCAGAAAACTAAATAGCTCATGATCAAGTATTAATCTGAGATGATTTAGCATCAGGACTTCTTCAACACGCAGAGGAATGGAAGAAACAGCTTCTCAGTGCCTCAGTTTCCTCATCCATAAAATGGGGATAATAATAAAATCTACTTTGTAAATTGAGTTGTAAAAATTAAATGAGTTACTATATATAAAGCACTTAGCACAGTGTCTGTCACAAAGTGAGTTCTATTTAAGTGTGATCTCAGAACCCTTTCAGCTTTTAGAAAGAAGCTCTAGATATGGTGGTAAAGCCTGCCCATGGCTTCTTTTTGCAATCACTCAAGCAACAGGAGGAACTGTAAGGAACAGCAAAGTTCTGCTGTATTCGGAGGCAAACAGGCATGGTAAGCAGTGAATATATTTGACATCTTTACCCACTTCAAAGCTAGTGTTGTTAAATAAAAATCAATTTATCTTATATAGCTGTAACATTTCGTCTAATAGGAATTTCTCAGGAGGGCAAAACAATTGAAGACTCAAGACAGGTAAAAGCCCTTGAACACTTTCAAGGAGTCATCAAAAGGCATACTGGGACAGAATTACAGGGGTAGGAGTGTCTGGTTATTAAAAAATAAACCCTGGGCACCCCAGGCTGTGTCGACAAAATACCAAAACCACCAACAGAAAAAGTTAACCAAATCATTGTTTTATTTACGTGATTCCCAGACACTGGCTTGACTGATATTAATAGTTCAAATGAACTATTTAAATAGCGTGTTTTGACACTAGTGTAAGGACTGGAAATTGGGAAGTGAGAGTCTAGAACATTTTATCTTCCACTCAGAAGAGAGCTTTGCAAGATTCCAGTGTGAGCCCTTCCTTAGTAACATCCATGCATTTGAGCATTTCCAGCCACCAAAGTGCAGGTTTGGATTAAGGAGGGTCCAGGGGACACATCTGCATCATATTGGTCTCAATGACCTAAAAGGTCAATGCCAGAAATTGATGGTTCCTTGATGGGGAAGTTTCAAAAAGGAGGGGCTGGCCATCCCCACACCCGCTTCTCCCTGACACGGTAATCACAGAAGCAGTTGTCAAGATGGAGTTTCCCTCGGCCACGGTCCCGTGGGTAGTTCAGACCAAATTTAACTGAATTCTGGACTTGTTTTCCAAGAGCACTACGCAAATCAGTCATGCTCAGCCTTTTAAGAAAAACTCCCTGGCTGTGGCTTCTGCTAAAACAGACAAACCAAGCTGTTCCTTGTGCTGAGGCACATGCTCCAGCCCACGCAACCTATCTGAGTGGACACTGAGTGTCAGAGTAGGCACTCAGAAAAAATGTTCGCTAAATGAGCAAATGAACGAATTGGTGTTTTACTGCCCATGCTAATTGGTCAAGGGGATGGGTCCATGATCTAAGGGCAGTGAGTTAATCGGTTGTCTGGTGACTGGAGCAAAACTCTGGAACTCTGCCCCAAAGGAACAATGGTAATTAAGCCAATCAGATTCTCTCTTGAGACCTTGAACTGGCAAGTGGTATCAGGTGGTGTTTTTTTGGAGACGACACAAGAAAGCACACAAAGAGGAAGAGAAACTTGAACACTGGCAAGAATACATTCATGGCAGCACCAGAGGGAAGAGGTGGGAACTTAGGCTGCAGAAAGGGAGATGAGATTACCTGTCTCTAGAACTCCCTAGACTTCTGAAGAACTCTTTAGTGTCAGCTTCTGTGAGGCTCACTGCACAGATATTTATGGGTTGCTGCCAGATTCCTGTTGTCCTTTTGGTTGTGTGTATGCATACAATAACCCATTATTAGAGAATGTCAAGGTGCATCTCTGTTTCTTGCAACCAGTAGAGCTGAATCACACACACCAGCTCTTCCCAGGATGCTCTTGGGTCCCTTGGGCTACAGGCCAGTGAGGAGGACGCAAAGCCCCTTAAGCTGTTGTTCTGTAATTAGTAGCAATGTTTTTTTACAGGACAAGTTTCCTCTCCCATCTGTTGGGGCAGCAGGACAAGATATGGAGATGTCAAATCACCGGAGCGTCTGCTCAAAGCTGTGCTTCTTCGATGTAACTGAAGGGGCTGTCAGGAGAGGGAGCGGGTTTGACATTCCATCTCTGTCATTGTGGTACACTTGTTAAGACTGAGGTGGAGCTTAGCAGAGGGGAGATGCGGGAATCAGTCCCTAGTATTCAAGAAAATATTTTACAGAGTTAGAGAAGCATCCTTGTATTAGACATGTACATTTCTTGATTTTTAAACTAATGGCTTACCCAGAGAAAGCTCAAATTCCTTTCTCTTCTCAATCATAGATTGCTTTGGAACCAATCATAAATACAGGTAACACAAGCAATCTGCAGGTCTGGCCCCAATGCAGTGAATCTCACTGAAGGGGCCAGCACCTGGGATGATCCCAACAGCCCCCTGGAATGACCACCTCTACCCTTTTCACTTCAGTTCGCTGCTCAGAGGTCAGTTTTAAAGAAATGGAACTAACAGACTATATCGATCAGCTCTTGAGCCTGAGTTTCCTCACCTGTTCAGTGTGGGGATTGACTCAGTAGCAGCAGGACACCTGTCAATCTAAGTCAATATGTCATGGTCTGAGCAGCCTCTCACAACCCTGAAAATAAATATTCTAAAACAAAAACCTGGACAGTAAATTGGGACGTGTTCAACATTTTTCTTCTGTAAAAATTCCACAATCTCCAGTTAAGTGTTATGTAAATAAAGAAATCCATAACTTTGAGGCCTCTCTTATTACTGCCCTCTTTTCCTTTCTTCTCTCCTCTCCTCTCCAAAAATGAGCAGGCTGTGTTTGCAGGCTTTGCCACATTCTGCCATGACGTTTGCTCAGGGAGAATTCTTGCACTGTAGGCAGGTCAACAAAATTAAGCTAGAGGTTCTCCTTACACACACCGATGGCTTATTTCTATCAGTGAAAGGACATTTCCTCCCCTCCTTCCTTTCTTCCACACACATTTGGGCCTGTGCTAAATGCAGGGGATGCAATTGTGAACAAGAGAGACACGGAGTCCCCACTCTCAGTTTGGGGAGAAATGTAGATGGACAAATGGGAAATCTCAGGGTCAGAAGCAATGCAATAATAGGAAACACGTAAGGTGGGAAGAAGGTACACTGGACACATCCAACCCAGGGATGGAGGGAAGGGTCTGGGAGCTTCTGCATAAGTAATGTTGAAGCTGAGACATGAAGGATAACTGTGAGGCAGGTGAAGCTGGGGTGGGGAAAAGGGGTGGACAGCCTCAAAGGAAGAGCGCCTGGCTCTCATTTCCTTCTGGAATATCCTTATAAGACTCCAAACTATTCTCCCTTCTTAACTCACCCTTTGAGCCTCATAGCCTCATTCAAAGGCTGTGATTCTCAGCAGGGTTTGTTTTTAGTTTTTTGGTTTCATTTGTTTACTTTGTTTTTGACCTGTAAGGAGTCATGGGTCTTCATGTACTCCAATAATTGCTTTTGCCGATGCTTAAGAAAAATGGAAATTACTGTAAATTGCTATTTATAAAGGCACTTGCTTTCATTTTATTTCAGTGCTAGGATTAAAATAATAAAAATTTTAAATGTCATGTTTCACTCCTCTTTCAATACACACCACAGTTTGGCCTATTCATCAACAACTGTTTATTGGATTGCCAGACACCTAGCACAGTGTGATGAATTATTGAAGGGATCTATGTAACCCAGCTCTGTACCATATTTTCAAGGCTGTGTGAGAGAAAGTGAAATTTATTCCTTTTGGAAGAAGCATACGAAACCTGCTTACTCAGGGGAAATTGCCAGGGGTCAATTACTTATTTTTAAATGTTTTTCTAAAGGAGATTTTATATGTGACCTCTTTACCAATATCTATTTCCACTGCACTGTGAGGAAATTGATTTTAATTGCTAATACTGTGTAAGCATTTTGTGCTAGATTTAACTTATTTTTCTCTCATTCATTTATCTACCAAATATTTACAGAGCATCTTTATTGTACTGTCCAGGGGATTGAATGCAATAGTTCACTGTTCTAAGAACAGTGCTTTGAACATAGCAAAGTGGTTTATAAATATTAAATTAAAAGCATAAGAATACACTAATCTCTAAGTATTAAAGCTTACAATATATAATAAATTCAAAAACAATTAAATCAAGATTTTTCTAAGAAATAAAGAAAAAGCAGGAAGTGATAGTCCACAGGTTTTTTAAAGATGCCACGCATCCTATTTTCTGTATCGTATTAACATGAAGAGCAACAGTTTGTAGGAAACTATGACTAGGTAAAATGATTTTTATCCTTTAAATAAAATTCAATCACTCAATTCCAGTAGGTATTTTTATATTCACTGAGTAACTGACAACTTTCCTGAGCCTTAGTTTTCTCATCTGTAAAAACAGAACTAATTCATTTATTCATTAACAGTTACTGAATGCCTACTATGTGCCAGGCATTGGTTTAGGCTTTGGGACCACAGCGGTAAACAAAATAGACGCAATTCCTGCCTTCATGGAGCTTATATTCCAGTGAAGATAATGCTCATCTCATGGAATTGAGAAGACTGGATGCTACGTAATTAGAAGTGTTTTGTGACTTGCAAAGCGCTATATAAAACCTAAGATTCTTCAATACAGCAACTGTCTTATTCCTCTGTCTTCCATAGCATCCTCCACATTCAGTAGGCATTAATAAATGGTGGTTTGAGTAGATGCAGAAGTGTTTCAGCGTGGGCACATTTCACTACTAGAGGTCCTCAACAGTCATACTCAGCTTTAATTCATTCTATTTGTTCATTCCAATATAATTTGTGAAATAAGTTATTAAATTTATAAAAATTGATATTAAATAAAACTATACGAAACCCTAAAAGACTAACCACATGAGGTTAATTATAATAGATGACTTTTATTGAGCCCGCGTATCATGTAACAGGTACTGTGCTGTGCTTAATTTTTCTGCGAAATGCAGAAAATTAAGAAATGTTACATATGAATGTGTTATCACTGCATTCTCTCAAAACAAACCACTTCAGCACCATATGTACTACTTTTAAGATAAGTCAATGTCCACATCATTTTAATGACTTCATTGTATTTTGTTTTATGGCTATAACAGTATTAATATTATGCTATGATTTATATTCTTATAGCTGAATCTTTGCATGTATTATTTAATAATTACTCAAGATAGAGTCTTACTGTGTTTTTCTAAAAGAACAAAACAGTATACTTACAGGAAAACAGCTTAAATTTAGTAAAATGTCTTTATATTTTCAGATTAACTGGCAAATGTTTTGTTAATATTTTCCTAACATTCCCCAAAATTTCATAAATTTGTTTAATAATTTTACATTCACAAAGGGTTAGAAAAATATAACACAGATTTTTGTCTAAGTTGTGTTTTTCTGTTTTCTTTTTGGAAACATGACAGGATATACATATTGAATTAACTGCATTTTGTCATTGCTCTGGTCATAAATAAAGGAAAAAGATGAATATTCAAGAATATTCTCACTGTATCAAAGTGTGAAATTATAACAGGCTTATGGGAATTGAAAAGTCAAAGTTCCTATTATCAGTGGACTTCTATGAACACAATGCTTGTGTGATCTACAGAATTCTATTTAACAACTGTTAAATTATTTCTGTTATCTGAAAGATTATTAAATATGACTGGTTTTTCTAGAACAAACATGTAGCACCTACAGCAATGTGGGGGACAAAAATTGCTGCTTATGGCAAGGCCTTATAATCTCCTGGGCGCAGTGAAATAAATTCCACAAATATGAAAAGGGCATTTTAAATAGCAATAGGATTAAAACTATTCTCAAATTATGAATGCTTCATATACGGAATTTCCCACATGAATCAAGCAAACAGAATGTTACTCAGAATACAACAACAACAAAAAAAGCACATTGAGACTTTGGTGTAGATGTTTAAATTTTAATACTTGAGAAAATATAAGTTAAAATCTAATACAAATACTGCTGGCACAAGAAAATATAAACAAATGTGAATTCAAATGGAGTCAGTAAGTGAATGTGGATGTAAGAATGTAACATAACAACCTGCTATTGAAGCCTTTTAAAGAAGATTTTAAATCAGAGATAAAGAGATTGCAGAAAGAACAATAATTTTTCCTTAAAAAACTTCCTTTATCCATTAAGAATTGTAAACTCAGTATGGAGAGGAAAGTCAGACGGCATCTAACTGATCAAGGCATTTGGAAGACATAAGCATTAAACACTTACTCTAAGCCCAAACAATGCAAAAATCATCAGCATTTCATTTTTCTCTTAAGTTTAATTTTATATTTTAGTTATATTAACAAATTATAGCAAAGAAAAATAAAAATATTTCATATTTTTGAAAGCACACATTCTTTCTTCTCCCAGGTACTTGAGTAATTTAAACTTAATACTCATTTTATTAAACACAAAAAAGAACTATTAAGAAGAAATGAAACCTTCTTTCCAACTTCAACAATGTCAAAGCTGTCTTAAAAATTGTGAAAATGAAAATTTAGCTCTTTAGGAAAATTTAAAAATATATTTGAAGAAATTGTCTTTAAGGCATTGTTTATTCAAACAAAACCTTTATTTTGGAAGGGTAAGCTATATATAAATAAAAATTCATCCCACATGAATATAACTGGACAAATTCCCTACTGTTGAAGAATAGAACTATTTATAAATTGACTTCCAATTTTTCAAATAAGCAATTTTTTGGTTAATTCTGGAATTTGTGCCAGATGCCTGTGGGATACTTTAATTCCTGATTATTCTCAACATAAAACTTAATGTCTACATATTATTAACAACGTAAATTATACAGTGTAAAATCTACCTGGATTCATAGGTTGGGTATCATGACATTTATTTGTTTGTTTAAGTTCTAAAAGTTACTGATACGGAAGTATTGTTTGGTCATATAAGGGAATAAATTCCTTTTTGATGGTAAAATTCTTTCTCTAAAAGATATATTAAATATTTTTGAGCAATGAAAAAGTAAAGCTTCTAGCACTGCGTGAAGATTGATTTCACTCTCCAAAGATGTTAATATAATATTATCTCTTTCAGTGCCCAGATCAATAGAACTAAACCAAATATTTGGGGACTTCCTTGTTTTATGAAGAGAAGCATGAATTATTCCCAAAACTAGTCTGCAAATATCTTTGATTTTAACTGTACTCCTCAGGCAAAAGATCGCTTATTTTTATATGACGCTTTCTTGCTTTTTAATCAATAGAACATTAGTAGCCAGCTTAAAATGCTTTTTCTATGATTGTACATTTGTGTAAACTATTATTTTTTTCTTTAGGAAACACTAAAACAAATAGAAAAACACAAATCTCAATACTGAATAACCTGTGATAACTGATAATACTGTGAAGTTATTAAAAACACCCTTAAAATTTCTCAAAGTACATTAATAATTTTAAATAGTCACAATCCCTTAAAAATAAATTATTTACAGGTATCATTTTAGGTCGATGGTGTCTATGCAGTCATTACATGATCTGGATATGTTTCTTGAGAGAATCTGCCTACAGAGCAAAAAATGTTTCACGTGTGCTGTGCGCTTGTCATTGGAAAACTGGAGACAGCATGACTTTATCAAAGAAAATTAACATAATTGGAAGAAACTAATTAAAATTGGTACTGTGCTATCTAAAGAAAAATAATCTCATGATAGAATTTTTTATTATATATAAATCACTCTAAGATTCTTTTTAATAGCATCTTAATTTTAACAGTGCTAAAACATTCTGATGTTAAAACATTTTAATGTAAAAATTTGTATCTGCACTCATAGGAAATGACACTATTAAAAATTATTATTAACATGATTAAAGCTACTAAACCAGTTTCCCCATCACATTGTACAACATCCGTCTAAATTACAAGGTGTCTTAAATTTTTACAGATAACATATTTAAAAACCTTTTTTTAACCAAGTTACAATTTCAATAAATGGGTTTTTGGGGTTTTTTTTAAACCAAAAATATTGGTAACAAAATATTGTTAATGTTAATATATGCCAAATAAAAAAATCAGTTCTTTCTGATTTGGAAAGCCTAAAAAAAATTAAATAAGAATTATACTTAACTCAGAGTAGTGCCAAGCTAATCAGCAGCAGCCATTGGTACTTAGTATTGGTGGATCAGGCAATCCTGCCCAGGAAATTAAATTAGGTGCCTTTTGTAGGACAAGTGCCATTGCATTTTTTTACTAAAATGCAATTAACTAACAGTAAGAGCACCACTGTTAATATTAGCAGGCATATAAACTCCACATTTAATACATATTCAAAAATATAACAACTATAGTTATCATTCTTGTAGTGTTATTTAACTTTTATGTTTCCCTTCAAGGGAGGATTTTAACAAAAACGGTATGGATTGAAAAGCATATTCATGTCTATGATTAATAAGAAACTTGGGGTGATTTTACACTGTTGGCCTCAGAAGAGCACTTCTGGTGAATTCTAATGAACTTTCTTCTCATCCCAACCTCCAACCCCCATCACGTTGTACTTACTGTCTGCACCTATTTGGACAAACACAAATAGGAGAAACTTTTAAGATGTGAAACTAATACATTCACTCATTTCCTTTCCTCTGTTTTCTTAAAATGACACATAGGTGTTTATTTCCTAGGTTTCTTACTTCCAGTCATGACAAAATAATGGTCATCATCTTCCTTTTTCTTTGCAGTAGGTTTTTTATCTCCACTATCTGTTTCCTTATCAGATGAGGGTGGTTTCCTGGTTGAAGTTGGAGTTTTGCTACTTTTTGAAGATCCTTTAGCTGAATACTGGCCCTTAGTGGCAGTCTGTGCTG
Organism: Lepilemur ruficaudatus; assembly: GCA_963574885.1. Classification (NCBI taxonomy): domain Eukaryota; kingdom Metazoa; phylum Chordata; class Mammalia; order Primates; family Lepilemuridae; genus Lepilemur; species Lepilemur ruficaudatus. The sequence continues at coordinate 14,308 of CAUYRT010039234.1, read as the reverse complement.
ACTTTGGTGCAGTCTGTGTTTTGGCAGAAGACTGGGGAACGCTAACAATGGACAGCGGGGTACGGCCGGGAGACTTTGAGGAGCTGGGTGCTTTCTTCTGGCATGTACTTTTATTCTGAGGCTGCTTTTTGGCAACTGAAACTGCATTCTTATCTTTCAGTTCCTGTGCAGCTTTTGCAGGAGAAACTGAGGATACAGAAACCGGCTGATTTAAACTCAAGGCTGATTTAAGCTTCTGTGTGGGGATTGGCTTTGCTTGTGGGGCTCTATCGGATGGCTGAGACCGCGTTCCTGGACCTGTGGCTATGGTTTTAGAACTAGCTTTTGTCATTTTTGCAGAGGACTGGAAAGAAGGAGAAGGTTTAGGCCTTGCGTGTATGTTTGCTTTAGGTAGCTTGGGACACTTGGATGATGAATTCAAATGTGCAGCTAAGTGAAATGCTGCACCATCCCTGGAAGACACATGATTGTGTTTCAGATACTTTGGTTCCGTTTTTCCAGAACACTTACTTGGCAAAAGTGTACAATCGGGCAGATCTCTTGAATTCTTGGCTGGAATAACCTTGGCCTTAGCAGTACTGGGGGATGCCATACATTTTCTCAGTGACTCGGAGGCACAGGGTGCAGTTCTTGATAAAGCTGGTGAAGAAGTGTTTTTACCTACTGGATTTGAAGAAGCAACACTGTTCGAAGGAGCATGTGGTTTCTTTGTTACGCCTTTGGAAGGCTTGAGGTTGAGATGAGAAGATGCTGCTGGAGAATTTGGAAATTTAGAACGGACTGACACTGAGCCCAAATTACCTCCTTTCGGTGAAGAGGATGGTGGCAATACACCTGGCTGACGTGCCTGTTTTTCTTTGCCCCTTGGAATACCAACCGGCGTGCCAGGTTTTGAATTTTGTTTCTGAAACATGTTAACTGCTGACAAAGGATTCATTTCAGGAGGCTGAGGTGTTCTGGCAGGCAAATCAGGTACACTTTCATTAGAAACTCCTTTTTGAAATGCTAAAATTTTTTGTTCTAGTGTAGCAAACTGTAATATTCGACAGGGGTCATATTTAAGCAAAAATCCTTGAAGGGTATCCCAGCCTCCACCAACACGAACCATGACATGTTTTCCATGAAGCATCTGCCGCCAAAAGAAAATAAAACGGAAAGCTGTAAAACTGTGAGGTTTCCAGTTACAATTCATTAGCAGTCACAATCTGTAATGTCTGTGATCTATGAAATTCAGAGTATTTGCCAACAGCTTCACTACAAATTGACAATCTCTTTCTTACATTCTCAGTATAATAAATTTATCTCATACTGAATTATGCAACTAACAATCTGAAGTCTTCCAATTTGTAAGGAAGATATTTACACATAACTTGCATCCTAAAAATCCAAGTTATTAATATACAAAATTGCTAGGGCAATATTATTCAATAAAGAGTGGAATATTGAAGGAAGGAGAGAGAAGAGAAAAGGAAGGAGAGGAGAAAAGGAGAAATGGGGATTTACAGAAAAAAAATGCTTCCTAATAAAGAAAAAAATAATTATGAAAGATAAGAACTAAACCTTATACTTTGCAATTTAATAAATGATTTCCATATGTATTCTATCCATTTAATCTTTAAAACACTTTGGTATAAGTTATTATTACTTCTTTGCAAAAGAGAAAATTACGGCTCTGAGAGATTAAGGAATTTGTCCAAGTCACAGGGCTTGGCGTAGCTTCAAATGCACTGGGCTGCTCCTAACTCAAATGGCACTTTGGTGGGGACACAACACACCCTGGCTCTGTCAATACAACCCAAGCTGGATTTCAGGCCCCTGACCACTCAGTAGACAAATCTGCACAATTGTATGAGGTTGCCCACAAATTTTAACTCTAAGTCCTATGCTCTGCGAACTACCACATCATATTGCCTTAAAAAAGAAAGCTAATTAAAAGAAGGTGCATGTGAATGTTTCTGTGTGAGTTGGGTGGGGGTGAGGAAGTAATAACAGTATATGAAATAGAGGAAAATATGAATGGTGAAATTATATTTTTAAATACTTTTCTATTATTTTCCTAAACTGGAAATAAAACAGCACTCGTATCATAAGTGGAAAGAATGCTTGACAGGTGAAATTTCAATCTTCTTATCAGCAAAGGGAACAATTAATCAATTTGTAGATGGAAAAAAGGAAGGAAATGAACATATATACCAGCATATGGGAAGATTTTATGCTTGAGGTACAAAGTGTGTATTATTATTATAAACTGCAATGTTTCTATTTCCTTTTCTTACTATGGATACCCCCAATCTTATTAGATGTTTTTGTCTTGTTTTTTTTTCCATCTTATGATGGAAAATTATTTCCTTTTTAGAAAATTATGAAAAATGGAATAAGTTCTCTGGGATATAAAAAGATTGTTTTCCTCAATTATAATCAATGTCTAAATAGTCTTAGCAGTCTTGAAGTTAGTAGTTTGCTGTGTTAAAAATGTTCACCTAAACACATTATATACTCATGAGCAAGTACTCTATATTTTTCCCATACAGAGAAATTCTTCCATTAACAGCAGCCACTATTCCAAGTTTTTAAAAAGTGTAAGGGGAGCAAAAGGAGATTGGTAAAGCCATCAACCCAATTTCAAAACCAAATCTATATGCAAACAGGATGTAAATGCAAATAACGGACTTACCCTTATAAAGAGAATTTTATCCCCTAGTCGGTACCGTCCTTCGGATAAGTACTCAATAGAAAATCGATGCGAACAACTACAAGGAGGGTCCTCAGCGATATGTTTAACCTGAGATTAAACATAAATAACAAAATTCAATGCTTGTTGCAAAAAGCATTTTATTTAAAATCAAAATGCAATGTTATTTGATAGCTAGGAAAATCAAACTCAAAGGTAAAAATTCAAAGGCAGTTCCGCTATTGAGTATCTCTTCTCCTTTGCTTGTTAACAAATACTGAGATTAGACATTGCTAATCTGACATAAAAACCCACACTCATGAAGTCGGAGACTCTCTTTCTGCCCAAGTGCAATCAGCCTCGCAGCTGAGTATTAATACAACTGACTGCTAAAGAAGGTCTTCGAACATGGAAGAGAAGAAAGTCATTTAAAAACACATTTGTTGAATTCTGGAAAACATATGAGTTCATTATTTAGCTTGAATTGTTTTAAGCCCTGAATTAATGTATCTGTGTCAAATCAAAGTCAGGTCAGTCAGACAAAGGTTAAGTAGGAATTTTCACTTCTCCCTTAACATTGTGCCAAACTAATATTCCAGGGGAATATCTAGATTTGTTTAAAGTTATTGTTAAAATAGGCAGACATACATTCACATCTATTTGCCAAGAGTGAGTAAAATTCTTTAAAATTTCAATTCAAGAGGAATTTTTTTAAAAGTGCTCACTTTGTTTCCATAGCCTGCTAAGGCTATGGGAGTCAGGGGAAACTCTATTTCGATCACTCAAGGAGTTTACAGAATTTTTATTTTATTTTTTTTAGAGACATGGTCTCATTCTGTCTCCCAGGCTAGAGGGCAGTAGTGTCATCATAGCTCACTGCAACCTTGAACTCCTGGAATCAAGTAGTCCTCCTGCCTCAGCCTCTCAAGTAGCTGGGACTACCACAGCTGGCTAATATTTTTTTTTTCCCCCCAGAGACAGGGTCTCATTATTGCCCAGGCTAGTGTCAACCTCCTGAATTCAAGTGATCCTCCCACCTCAGGCTCCCAAGCCCCTAGGATTACAGGTGTGAGCTACAGCGCCCAGCCAGAATTTTATTGCAATAAATGTAGTATTTTTTAAAATGGTAAAACTGCAGTAAATATAAAAAGAAACTCAAGAATTCTATATTTAAAACAGGGAACTGAAAATAAATTGATTAAATGAAGATATTTGTTGAAATATCTTTAACTGAAAAAAAAAAAATACATCAACCACTGTGGAAAATATTTGGCTTTTCCTAAAATTACATTTTTGATAAAGCAATGTTACGAATATTTTTCTCAATTACTGGTCACACAGAGTATATCTAAACAAATTAATTGAACTTCGGCATGATGTATTAATAGAAGAAAGTCTCTTTAGATACACCTAAGTTAGCTGAGCACTAATAGAAATTTAAAAGTTTGTCTTAAATATCTATCCCAAATGAATGGACACTTATGGATTTACCAGGGCCTGATAAGAAAAATCCAGAATTTGTTTATTTTCCTACATCATTCATCAAACAAGATAACATGCTTGTAAACAAACAGAATTGATTTTCACAAGTCATTCAATAAAGTTTGTCTTATTCATAGCCCAAGTATATGTGTGCATTCATATACATACCATACGCATAAAATGGTTAAAAATAAACTGAACTCAGGTAGAGTTTACAATGATTAGAACCATGTATATACATTAGTTGACCAAAGTAATTTGAAAGGAGATATTTCTTTTAGTCACAAATTTCTGTCATTAAAACTTTAAGTATACAGAATTTCAGTTGTATACTTCTTAAAAGGACCCTAAAGAATGAATCAGATAATATTTGTTCCTTATTTTAAATATGACCCCAAGAAATCTGTAGATCACGTATTTATAGGTGGGCATTGAATGTATACATATGGCACATATATAGAGGAATGTGTTCTTTTTTAGTTTTTATAACAAGAATGCAGAGATGAGAAGTCTTTTATTTTCCTTGTTTAAAATATCCAAATACCACTTATACTGAGCAGTACAAATAAGCACTAATCCACAATCTAAACAAGGGAATGAACCTGAAAGAAATAAGAACTGTGGATAAGAAACGCTTTCTTCTGGTTTCATTTATTGCATAACTTACATTATAACACTAAAGGAAATAGCTAAGGAAAATAAAATAATGTACAAAGATACTACATTACTATCAATTATTTTCATACTCATTTTTTCTATAGTTTGTCTACATATACATATTTTTCACAAAATATTTTTTGTTACTACATAATCATCATAACGATCATATAAAATGATTATTCTGTTAAGATAATGAATCCTTATAATTTGTAAATCAGATTATAATAGTACCACGTTAAAAAGAAGAATCACTGAATTCTCGTGGCCTGTAGTACTCATGACGGGTTCCAGCCTATTTGCCCCACCACTCCTCAACTACACATCCAGTCCTCACCGCACACACACAACAGAAATCACCTTAAAATACAGCGCCCTGAACTCATCAGGGAGTGGAGAATAGTACTGGTGTATATTCTGAATATACCAATATCTGAATATACCAATATACCAATGGCTTGATAAAAGAAAAAAACACTTTCTTGTAAACATAGTATCACCCATAGCAATAAAACTGTGAGACTTCAAGGCATCATAAGCAAAAGAAAGACGTGGCAATTACTTACAGCTTCATGTAGCTCTTCGTGCTGACAGCACGATTTTGGAATGCTGATGGAATCTTCAGGCCCAGAAGTATTAAGCAAGGTCTCTTCTAACTCAATTTCTTTCTCAAGTTTTACTAATACTGGCGGCTCAACCCCATATCTGAAAACCAACCAGGAGATCTGATCATTCAAGCAAAGCTGACTGACCCAAGCATTTCCCTGCATATCAAGATAGGTTATATTTTATTTTTAAAACAAAGTCTGTATGATTCTCTTCTACCAATTGTTTCACTAGGACATTTGGAAATGCTTTTGAATGCCTCGTAGATTGCCAAAAATTGATTATGATCTTCACATCATAGCATATATTTGGGTGACTGGATGCTTCCAATATTCTACCCGGGATCCTGAAAGGCAGCTGTAAAATCAGCTGGTGAGTGAAGATGGGGATGAGTATCTTGGGGGACACCAAGCCTAGGCCTTCTAATCAGATCCTCTCTGTGCTCAGAGGACCTGCTTTGCCCTGAACTGCTGTAAGACTACATGCTCTTGCCCTAGTCTTAAACTAAAAAAAACTAAGTAAGCAGTTTCACAGTTTAATATTAAATGAAAGCAAGTTATTTGAGAAAGCAGACGTTGACATATGCTCATGCAAATAGAATAAAGTTAATAAAAGAAACAAAAAGATAAAATAGGAAAATAGGTTACTTTATTTCAATCAAGAATTATTTTCTTTTATTTATAGACAATAGTGTTCTTAGCTATTAGTTTAAAAAATATTTATGACATTGAAATTCTGAAATATTGTAGAATATATACCTTGACACGATTCGACCAATTTCAAGAAGACAAAGATACACCTGTCTTGGATCTTTGTGCAAAACTGTGGAAAAAAAGACCATATATTTTCAGGAGCAGAATTAAGTGGGAAAACATATTTATGGCATGGAAGAGTGTAAAAGGAAAGAATAATGAAGACAGTGGGTTTACTTGTTTGGAGAAAACCTAGAAAAGACATTTTCATTTTCTCTATATATTATTATCTTCACTTAAATACTTGTACACAAATGTTCACAGCAGCATTATTCATAATAGCCAGAAAGTGGAAAGAATCCAAATGTCCATCAGCTGATGAATGGATAAAAAATGTGGTATATCTACACAGAATAGTCTGCCATAAAAAGGAATGAAGTTTGGGAGGTCCAAGTGAAAAGATCACTTGAGGCCAGGAGTTCAAACCCAGCCTGTGCAACATAGTGAGCCCCTGTCTCTACAAAAATTAAGAAAAATTAGCCAGATATGGTGACATGTGCGTGTCATCCTAGCTACTCAGGAGGCTGAGGCAGGAGGATCACTTGAACCCAGGAATTCAAGGCTGTAGTTAGCTGTGATTGTGCCACTACACTCCAGCCTGGGCAACAGAGCGAGATACTGTCTCTAAAAACAAAAAAAAAAAACCCCAAAAAACAAAAAAGGAATGAAGTACTGTTACATGTTATGACGAGAATGAACCATTACGCTACGTGAAAGGAACACAATACAAAAGGCCACATATTGTATGATTTTATTTATATGAAATGTCCAGAATATACAAATCCATAGAGAAAGAAATTAATAGTTGCCAGGCATGGGGAAAGAGAGTAATTGGGACAAATCGCTAATAGGTATAGGTTTTCCTGAAATGTTCTGGAATTAGTGATAATGTACAACACAGTGAATATACTGAAACCACTGAAGTATACATTTTAAAACTATGAATTTTAATGTTATGAATAGCATATCTCAATTTTTTAAATGCTATTAAAAAAGGAACCTAATATACTTAAAAATGGTTAAAATGGTAAATTTTGTTATGTGTGTGTGTGTGTGTGTATATATATATATATATATTTTAGATAGGGTCTTGCTCTGTTGCCCAGGCTGGAGTGTAGTGGCATGATCATAGCATTGTAACCTCCCATTCCCAGGCTCCAGAAATCCTCCTGCCTCAGCCTCTCCAGTAACTAGGACTACAAGCATGTGCCATCATGTCTGACTTTTTTTTTTTTTTTAATAGAGATGAGATCTCACTGTGTTGCCCAAACTGGTCTCAAACTCCTGGCCTCAAGCGGTTCTCCCACCTCAACCCTCCAAAGTGCTGGGATTAGAGTCATGAGCCAATGTGCCTGGCCTGTTATGAATATTTGAACACAATTTTTAAAAATAAAAATTCATTTTTCAGAAATTTATTGGCTATTATTTTTTAATTTAAATTTTAAAAATTGTGATAAAATGTACATAAAATAAAATTTAGTATTCTAAAAAAAATTTTTTTAAGTTAAAAGAAACTGAAATGCGAAAGTAAACAGAGATCCTTAAAAAAAAAAAGCTCTGATCATAGAATTCATGCTAAATGCACACAAATGCACTAATACAGTAGTTACGGATCATTCAACCTTTCTGTTCCTGTTTCCTAGAGTTTCCTGAATCCTAATCTAATAATGTGCAATGTGTGATGATCTACAGGTACACTGACTCCCCCAGATGAACTACAGATACACTGAATCCCCCAGATGAACTACAGATACACTGACTCCCCCAATAGAAATGGCAGTTGTTCTTTGATGTATGAATAACATCTCTTATATATCCCAAACACAAAGTATACTCTTTCAAATAAAAAAGTCTGCATTTGAATCTAAAACTCATACCAATAAAGGAATTTATCCTAAATTTTTTCATTAAACCTATTTGTCTCTAAACACTTAAAAGTACCTTAAAATAGATTTGTTTCTTAAAATAGCTTTGCATTACCAGCAAAATGTAAAAAATTAAGAGGCACATCTGTGAGACCAGCATAGAGATGAATTACTGGTATTGGCAGTGCTTTATTTAGTTCTATCCTGACCTTCAGGGCAGTCAGAAGAGGTCTTCTACTGAGAATGAGAAATAGACAATTATCTTACATCCTTTTGGAAACAATAAACTGGAAGCTGGAGCACTCAAAGCATTTCCTCTTCCCTTTCATCTCTGGAAGCTGGATGTGCCATTAAATCACCTACACCGTCAATAAATATCAGCACACCTGGACTGACAGCAGCTGCAGACTGAGGGGTAAGAACAACCCATGACACTTTATACTGGGTAGGAGTATCCACAGGCACAGCCGTGGGGGTAGCTTACCTGCGTGCAGGCAATAATTTAAAAACAATAATAAAACCAACTAAAAGTCAGTTGGCTTTTTATTATCACCATGAACCAGCAATTCTAAACGTTAGTGATAAAACTTCTCTCTACCAGGGAAGATGACTCCCACGGCCCCTGCCCTTGGTATGCTACTGCTCCCATCACAGCAGTATAAATTCGCTGTGTGTGTGTGTACACGTATATGTGTATATACATATGTAAATGCTTTGAAATATACACACACACACATATATAGTATAAAACTTAGCTACCAATTTATTCACAGCACAGATGTTTCTGTTGACTTAAAGGAAAGGAGAAAGTCTATCAATAATTCTTCAGTAGAGCATGACTTTTCAAAATGAACTGTCAAAAATAGTAATCCATGTAGATAATCGAATTGGCAGCTGTTGTTTACAAGGTAAATCTAAACACCATGACTACACATCATTAGGTTTTCTGTTGTTTCTGTAATTATCTGGTTAAAGAGAAATTACTAGTAATTTAGACTTGGTAGAGTAATTCTTGATGAAAACATTAATTAGTAAAGCATTAGTCCAGAACCTTCCTGTAGCCAACTTATTTAGTAAATAAAGTATTTTGGGGGCATTCTAGATATAGAAAATCTTTAACCATAAATGAAAAGCGTAATATATTTGATTTAGTATCTAATTCTCCAATTGTTTTACATATATTTAAAGTATAAACTTTCCTAGGAAAATGAGATGTAACATTTGAGTCCTTATTCGGAAAGAAAAATTAGAAATGAGGGATATAAAAGCATCCTGATAAACATTAAAAACAACAACAATGACAACAACACTCACCTAAACCTTCAGATTCAAAGAGATAAGTTTCATCAACCCCAACGTGTCTACACCAGTGAAGGAAGTTTGCAGTATTGTCTCGGGCAAAGAATGAACCTGATGCAGCATCCTTCTTGCAGGGCACCTTTCCCATTGGAAAATTCTAGAAACAACAAAAGAATAATTTCAAAAAAATCAAGGATTTTTTCATGAGATATTCATTTTAATATACTAAATAAATGTTCAATGCATTGCATGTAACTAAAAAGTATCCTTTAGGAAAAAAAAGATATCTTCAAAAACTCTTATTTTAGGCTGGGCGTGGTGGCTCACGCCTGTAATCCTAGCACTCTGGGAGGCTGAGGCTGGCAGATTGCTTAAAGTCAGGAATTCAAAACCAGCCTGAGCAAGAGCGAGACCTCGTCTCTACTAAAAATAGGAAGAAATTAGCTGGACAACTAAAAAATATATATAGAAAAAATAAGCCGGGCATGGTGGCGCATGCCTGTAGTCCCAGCTACTCAGGAGGCTGAAGCAGGAGGATCACTTGAGCCCAGGAGTTTGAGGTTGCTGTGAGCTAGGCTGATGCCATGGCACTCTAGCCCAGGCAACACAGTTAGACTCTGTCTCAAAAAATAAAATAATAATAAAAAAACCCTCTTATTTTACTTTTCTTTAAAGTGTATTCCAGAAAATGATTACTAGCAAAACAATCTGGTCTATGGTATGTCTCTTCACTCATAGTTCAATAGAAACATAAAAGTACCGCCATGCTAAAAGTGAACAGACACTCCTTTTTGCTACTTCCTTACACACAGATTCATAAAGATGGTTCTGAGTTTGTTGCGACTCTCAAATAGAGAAGTAGTTGCCCATTCTTAGTTCAAGTTGTTTAACTAATTAATTAATAAATTAATGATCTAAGTTTCACAGAATCTTAATTTTTTGACTTTCTGGCCCAAGAGTATTTAGATAATCCTGCTGAGGCTGAGAGATTTTTTTTGTTTTAGTTGAAATTTTTACTTAGACAAGCAATTCGTGAATATGATTTTTTTACACAATAGGTAAAGTAGGATATAATGTCATCCTCCCGCCTCTACCTCGTAGCTCCTCTCTCACCCTAGAGAAAACCACTATTACCAGTTCCCTGTATACCCTTCCTGTTGCTATTAATTTTCAAAATTAAAATAGCTTTACGAGTTCTTTCTGATTGAATACAGAATATATAATCATTGTAAAAAAAAAAGCAAAATACACGGCTACAAAGAAGGTTAGTATCAACTGAAATCCTCTCACTCATATTTTGGTGAGACAGCTCTGTGCACAGTTATGCACACACCTACCTGAACCTACAAAATGTCACATAAACATGCTATTCTGCAATTTGATTTCTGTGTGTATATGCAGATATACACTTAACAATAGGTTGTAGGAGTCTTTTGGAGTTGAAAATAACAGATTTAAATAATCATTTCTAATAAATATATACTATTCCAATGTGTTTGGGTATAATAATTTTTAACAACTTCTTTATTGATGAACATTTAAGTTGTTCCTAATTTTTTTGTACTATGATTTTTGTGAATTTGTGATTATTTTCTTGGAACAAATTCTTATAAGTAGAATTATATATCAAAGGATGTACTTTATTTTCAATGTGATATATATCCCACTGTCCCCCCAGAACAATGATGCTACTTTATAATTCTACCAACCGGTGTATAAGTGTCCAGACCCCAAACTCTTGAAAACACCTACATTTCATGAAAAGAGGAAACCTTATCTACTTCAAATCATGACTTTAGGGTCAATGAAGAAGAACTAGCTAAAAAAATTATTATTGACTCAATCCAATATTTATAAAATTTACCATTAAGGCAACATATGGAGGATATGAAGAAGATAATAATAACAGCAGCAGCTGCTACCTGTGTGCCAGGAACCATCACGAGGTCTTTTCTCCATTAACCCTTACAACAATCCTAGAAAGAAGGCACCGTGATTGTTCTCAAGAAGAGCTGGCCACGGGATAGCTACTGTGCATTAAGCACTATGCTAGACACCTATATATTATCTCATTTAATTCCACTGAACTCTCACAAATAAGTTCTACAAGGTAAATACTAACAGCTGCATTTTACAAAAGAGAACATTTTTCCCCGGACGCTCAAAAAGGTTAAGTAAATCATTCAAGGTCTCATAGCCAGCTGGGATGGAAGTTTACAACTTTGTAGAAATGATAAGAAATGTACATAAACAAATTAATATGTACCAAGACATAAAATCAATACTGTCAAACATTTACTTACCTCTGGTTCTTCAGAGTTGCATGTTTTCACCATGTTTTGAAGAACTTTAATCAGTTGGCATAACAGGACTCCATTATCAAGTTCTTCCAATAAGCTTTCTGCCTTAACTTCAATGCCTAAAAACATATTTCAAAGTTAAGATTCTTCTAGAAACAGTAAATTCAAATATGGTTACATCCTTTAAAAAATATAGTTAAAATTAATTAAATAGAATCAGATTATAGCTGAAACACTAGACAAATATCACATCAGATTCCAAATATTCAGTCTTAGAAGGTACAGTCAAAACAGCAAATAATGTCAAGTTAAATGAAAGACAACTGAAACAAAAATATCTGTGATGTAGAAGTGCAGAAAAAATAAAATTAACATCTCTTTGATTTCATTTAGAATGAAATAAATTCACTGCATATTAATATTGCTTGCACAAGAAAAAGATTCTTTATAAATAAGATTGACTTTGTTGCAATTTAAAAATTAAAGATAACACTATAACAACTACCCAGGGAATATTAACTTTTCACCTTTGAAATACCTTCTTTAAAAGCATTATTATTGCATAATAAACTTTAAAAATTATCCAAATCAACTGATATCAGACAACTGGAGTGAGTGGTGAGTGTATAATTACCTTGGAAGGTAATTATAGTTACCTTTAGGATATTCCTTTTTATGAAAACCCTGGAATCCTACATGAAATTCTCTATTTAAAGTGAATTTCTTTTCTGGGAAGAAGGTTTGGAGCATTAATCGTATTCTCTAGTAGAGTAAAATTTATGATGCTGGACATTCTCTAACCTGACATTTCCTTTTAGGTTTCATATGCCTTTATCCCTCAATGCTTCAGAAATAGTAATCATTTTAACTACAGTATACATTTCACTCACAGTCTTATGCCTTATACAAGATTAGGTGGGAAAATCAGTAAAAAAAAAAAAAAAAATAGACCCGTACATTTTTTAAAAAAGATTTTCATGTTAACAATGAAAACGTTGATTATTCAAAGCTTACTGACCTCTTCAGTTAAATTTCAAATTTCCTAATATTCAAGACACAAGATTCAATGTTAATCAGAATATCTCCCCAACTAGAATGTAAGCTTGGTAAGAACAAGGATATTGAATACCTCACTCACTAGAGATCCCAGCATGTATCACAATCACTCTTTGATAAACAGTAAGGCTCTTTGTAAAATAGTTATTGAATAAGAGAATCCAGTTTTGTGTATCGTATCAAGTCTTACCTAACAAACCAGATAACCAGATTGACAGATCTTCTTGCATGGGCAACAGAGTGGCTGCGTGCCTGACTGTAATCCACTCATCATACTGACACACGTTAGCCAGTCCTGGCCCGTGTCTGGGAGTCAGAGGACTCCGTGGACTCAGAGGCAGGTCTTCTCCAAACCATACCTAGAGAAAATACCAATCAATTGAATGAAAGCAACCTTTGCTAAAAACCATCATAATCTACATCTAGATTTAAATGATGAAGTATAAACCATATATAATATAGACAAAACTGCAGCAGCTTACAAGAAGCAAACTGTAGTCCTAGATACCTGAGACATTCTCAGTATTCAATACTGTGGTCAATGTAAGTGAATCCCTAATTAACGAATGGATTCTACTATCAAGAGGATACAATTCAAGAAATAACATATTTCCTTCACTTGTTAACTCAGTAAGCTTAATGAGTTACTTGACCAGAGTCTTAGCAGCTTAGCTATAAAATGGTTTAATGATTCCTGCCTTAGAAAATACATCTTTGTGGGATTAATCAGAACCTTTACAAGCTCTGTACTTCTGCTCAGAAACAGGACATTGGTACTTTGAGACAGGAGTCTGCCAACTACCTCATTTGCCAGCAAATTAATACACTCCTCTTTCCTTCTGAAAGAAAGAAAGGAAGAAAGAAAGAAAGAGGGGGGAGGGAGGGAGGAAGGAAGGAAGGAAGGAAAGAAAAAAAGAAAAGAAAATACATCTTTGTAGCATCTGGCATGGGGCCTAATAGACAGCAGAGGTTTTGTAAACATTTGTTGGGTGAATGGTTAAGTGAATGAATGAATGCATAAATGACATTTTGTAAACTTTACATCACAATAAATAACAACATTATCTTTTTAAAAAAAGAATTTCTAAATGTTTTGGTTTAAAATGAGTGGGTGGCAAACTACAGTCCACAGGGCAAATCTGATCTGTCACCTGATGTTATATAGCCCAGAAGCTAAGAATGGCTTTCACGTTTTCAAGTGGTGGTTATGTAAGTACTTAGATAACATCTTGATTTTGCCTATTGGCCCACAAAGCTTAAAAAATCTATTACCTGGCCAATCCCCGGTTTAGAATAAAAATTGACATAAACATACTATCAAATCAACATTTGAGAGATTTTGAAATATAATTAGATATGCTTTAATATAAAATTATTTATAGAAAAGACTGTACCACTTCTACAAATGTGAAAGAAGTGATCATGTTATTATGAAGTCACTTTTTAAAAAAGATATAAATAGCTCTTGTCTTTCCCTTTCCTGAACAATTCGGGAAGGGGTATTATTAGAGCCCAAGTGCGTGACTAGAAGGTTCTCATGGGGGTGGCTTGGAACAGAGAGTCAGAGCTTGAGTGAGGTGAGAGGGCATCTCAGCCTTGCACAAGGTGTCACACCCTGAG
>CAUYRT010039232.1:0-37425 GCA_963574885.1 Lepilemur ruficaudatus | reverse complement strand
CCTCCCAAGTATCTCCAAGTAGCTAGGACTACAGTCTCATACCACGATGCCCAGCTAATTTCTCTATTTTTAGTAGAGATGGGGTCTCACTGTTGCTCAGCCTGGTCTTGAACACCTGGCCTCAAGCAATCCTCCCACCTCAGCCTCCCAGAGTGCTAGGATTACAGGCGTGAGCTATTGTGCCTGGCCCATTAAACACTTTCAAGTGTATAAATGTAAAAACACTTGAAATTGTAAATGCCTAAGAGTTCTGATCTTGGTCATATTGGTCTCTTGAAGTACAATTTTAGCATTCTGATTACTTTTAAGTAGTATGCCCTGAGCTAATTCTTATAGCTAAATAATTATCTGGGGAGATTTTTTTATATCTTATTTTCCAAAATACCAGTCACTTACAGAATTGAGATTCTGATAAATGTAAAGGCTTTCATAATTTCAGGAGCACAATGACAGCTGCACAGCAAGTCCATATGTTGCTTAGCTATTATTATGTTTTGATAATTTTTCTTTGGGGAAGAACTGTGGCTAACTTCCAAGAGACTGAAGCTGATGATTGTAAGCATTCACATTTTTTTGACAGAAAGATAGAACCTTTTCTTTTTCCCTGTTTTAAACAACTGAATATATTTATAATGTATTATGGCATCCACTAGATGAAGTTGCAATTCTGGATCCTACTGTAAAATTTAAATGAATATTTGCGTCAGATGGGAAGATTACCCTGGTTTTTTTTTTGTTGTTGTTACTGCCATATATGGATTTGCTGCCATAGGCATGCTAATTTTGCCGTCTCCTACACATGACTTGTTCCTTTCCACCTCCGTTCTTCTGCACATTAGCATTCCCTCCACCTGCAGTACTCCTTCCTTTTCATGCATTTCCTTTTCTCCTTTCAAAACAGCACCTAAAATTATTTCCTCTGGAAATTCTTTCATGATTTATTCCATCTAATTGTTACTTATTTTCTTTGGTTTACCTTAACACCTAACATGGATAGTCACATATTCAACTAATAAGAGTTGTGTTGCTGTGATTTACCAGCATACATGTAGTGTTAAGATTAACTATCCCATCTATTTTTCTCAGCTATCCCGTCAATCATTCCCATTTTACAGATGAAATTAAATAAATTCCCTTAGTTATACTCTTTAGTTTTAGCTGTGCTAGAATTTATGCCTTTTAAAAATTTCTAAACACATCTCTTGCATTGTCATTCTGCCTTTATTTCTGTAGTCTTTCCTGCTTTCCACCACTCAGCCCACCAATAGCACTTAAAAAACACACCAAAAAACCCTTAAACTACTTTATTCAGGTATAATTTACACCTGAATAAAATGCACCCATTGTAAATGTATAGTTTGATGCATTTTTGACAAATACATATCTGTAGCTATGACCACGATTTAGATACAGAACATTTCCATCAGTCCACCAAATTCCCTTGTGGCCCTTTGTACTTAATCTCTCCCTTTCTCTACTCTCTCCCGGATAACTGATTTGGGTTCTGTCACTATAGATTGTTTCGTATGTACTAGAATTTCGTATAAATAGAATCATAGAGTATGTATTCTTGTCTGCCTCTTTTCCTCAGCATATTTTTGAGATTGTTCCTTTTTATTTTTGTATAGTATTTTACTCTATGACTGAATATACTATAATTTGTTTATGCATTTACCTGTTGATAGACATTTCACTTGTTTGTAGTGTTTGGTTATTTTAAATGAAGCTGCCATGAAATCCATGTATAAGTCTTTGAGTGGACATATTGCCATTTCTTTTGGGTAAATGCCCAGGAGTAGTTGTACTATTTTCATCCATATCAACGGTGTATGAATATTCCGGTTATTCCTAGCTCATCAATGCTTAAATTGTCTGTTTAAAAAATTTTAGCTATTCTAGTGTAGTAGTATCTCATTGTGGTTTTTCATTTGCATTTCACTGATGACCAGTGGTATTGAGCATCTTTTCTTGGCTTTATTAGCAATTTGTATCCATTATTTATGTAAATTGTTTAAATCTTTAATCCATTTTAAAAATTGTGTTTTCTTCTTCTCATTGACTTTTAAGGGTTACATCATCCAAATCCTAGCTAAATCCTAGTTTTTTTGTCTAGTTGTTGTTTTGTGGATATTTTCTTCCAATCTGTGGCTTGCTTTTTTTTTTCTTACTGTGTTTTGGAAGAGGAGAAGAGTTTAATTTTTATAAAGTTCAGCATATCAATTTTTCTTTCATGGTTTGTATTTTTAGTCTCCTAAGAATTTTTTTTTTTTTTTTAGAATTTTTTATGTATTTCAAAGTTGTAAAGATTTTCTCCCCTTCTTCTTATTCTTGAAGTTTTATAGTGTTGGCTTTTATATTTAGGTCTGTGAATCATTTTAAATTAATTTTGTGTTTAGGGTAAGAGCCAGGTTTTTTTTTTTTTTTTTTTTTTTAATATCCAGTTCTTACTGAGAATATTCACCTTTTCTCAATGGGTTTTCTTGTCACTTTTGTTGCAAATTAATTGACCAAATGTTTATGGGTCCGTTTCTGGACACCTTATTCTGTTCCATTGATATGTATGTGGTATGGTAATACCACATTTTTTTGACTATTTTTATAAGTTTTGGAGGTAAATTCTTCAACCCAACATCGTTTTGAAAATAGGAAAAAAAATCTATGCATAATTTACTCTCTCTCGCCCTTATTGGTTGTATGTATGAGTTGTTGATTTTTGTTTTCCATTTATTTTTGTTAGTTTCTGCTTTCAAAGATGTTGCCACCACCAAAGACTTTGTGCTTGGTATTTTCCAGGACAGATAATGTATGAATTAAGGAAGAAGCAAAGTACTTTCATCTGGTCAGAAGGAATTAGGCAGCAATTGGCCTTCTTTAGCCTGTTGTTGGTAGTAGGCAACTCTAGGTTATATGATTTTTGAGAAGGTTGGTAAATTGGGGTTGCAGCAACAAAAGGGTGTATACTACAAGCCCAATGTTTAACCACATCTGATATTTGACAGGAAATGAAATTGTAACACTTTTCAATTACTTTAAAATCATGTTTCTTTTTCTCCTTCTCCTGTCTCTTTTACAGAAATGTCCTATCCTTGCCTGAGGCAGGAACATTTGAGGAACTCTAGTGGCAGTTGGCAAAGCTATGGTGTGTGCTTAGTGAGAACATGTTGAATTGAACAAAAATGTTAGATACAGATTTCATTTAGATTAGTTTCTGACTACATGTGAATGGAAGTTAAAAAAAAATCTCAGATTAATGAATACCATTCTTGGTTTTTAAATAGCACCCAGATGTTTTCCTCTTTTTTCTTAAACCAGCTTATTTTAGAGTAAACGAATTAGGAGGAAAGATAAATGTAACATATATTCAATTATGTGTTAATTATTTATTAGTGTTTTTGGTCCTCCACTTTTATCTTCTGCTTGTTTTGTATCCTTTTTCTTCATTTCTCACATTTTGCAAATGTTGATGGATGTTTGTTATGCATTTTAATAACTTGTTCTGGCAAATAATAAGTCCTAGCCTACAGTAGAAATATAGTTGTATTTTTTTCTTCTTACTGAAATCGCATTTCTCCTTTGAAAGACATTTCTAAACATTGCACTTGACACAATTTAGAATTTTAGAAAACAGGTGATGAGGTAGAGGTGAGGTTAATAGTCTCATTTCTAAACACCTGAGCTCCTTCTTTTTAAGTGTTTATAGATTGATTGTGGCCAAGTGACTTTGGAGGGTGGGTCATCACTTGTTTGTGTTCACGCCTGTGTTTGCTTCATAGAGACTACAGTGGATTATAAGATCAGTTAGACAAATGGAAATGTCAGTCGGCTGCTCAAATAGATATTTTTAGAAATATCTCTTCTCTTAGTTCTAATCTGGTAGTTGACCACAAATCCTTCATTTGATAGTTGGTAACAAGAAATGAAGCAGGAGCTCCAGAGGAAGCACCTTGAGTAGTAAGCACCTCCAAACTAAAATTGAGGTAGAGATTACATTTCTGATTGAACACAATTTTTATCCTTATGATTATAATCAAACTGGGTCTTTAAAAAAAAAAAACCTGATCTTGCATGATGTTTATATGATGGGACTTATTTAATGGCATTAAAAAATCTAGCAAGAAACACATACATGAATATTATGCTATTATATTTTTTCTTAAGATAGCATATATGGTATTTTAAAATGTTCTAGGTCTGACATTGATTTTGCTTTTGTAAATTCATTTAAAAATATTTTGAAATTAATTTTCATTGTTTCCTTAATCAAAGATAGTCTATTTTGGTTACAAATGTGTGGAATATTAATAATATCTTATACCCATTTAGAGTTCTTTGGTTCAAGCAATAGGAAGCTTTGGCTAACTTATTTACTAGAATGATGAGCTCATATTCTTAAAAGATAACAAGCTAAGTTTTAGAAAGAATAGACATTTGAGCAACTCTAGGGATCCAGAGAGCAGGAAGGAGTGGACAGTCTTTATGGAGCCTCTGTTAGGGTAGTAGGTCTTTTGTAATTGTTTTTCATTCATGTGATCACTCTGCTTATGATTCAGAATCCTCAGTGAGCCTGGGACTGATTCATTTGGCTTGTTTTGTTTTGTCCACTCTTCACTAGGAGAGGGAGGTACCAAGATTGCATACATTGGAGAAGAGATGTTTTCCCCAATGGAAGATCAAGGTGCATGTTATCAGAGAAAGGGGAAGTGGATCTGGACAGGTTAAAACAAAAATCCACTACTACTATAGTTTCTAGGTAGATACAGCATTTCTTTAATCTTACGGTATTTACTATTTCTTGGCTGAACCCAAACTTTTCAGCCTTTATAGATTTGCTATGATTGTAGTACATGTAGCATTTATTAAATGCCCGTGAAGACTGGTCTGGTTTGTACTCCAGTTGCTTTCTCCCTGTCTTTTGTTCATACCCTTAATAGGTGATTTGAATTATGTAGACTTAATTACTTTTTAAAAAATAAAGTATCTGTTCAGTAGTCCAAGGATTTAATTACCTTCAGGAATTTTTTTTTTGTTTCTTTTATTCTTTTGATTTTTTTTAGTACCTGATGTATGCCAGGTATTACACAAGATTCTGAGGTTTCAAAAAATAAGAACCAACCTGCTGTTTTGCTTGTGGAAATTACAATGTTGCTACAAAAAAGTTTAATAAAGGTGATAAAATATAATGGGGGAGACAGAAAAAAAAATCCCAGACGATTTGGAATTTGTGGTAAGCATTAGGATAGAGGCAAGTGCAGGAACAGGGTGAAGGAGTATCTATCTGAGCCTGTGAGGGCCATCTTTTCCCCAGAAGAGGAGATACTTAAGCAAAGGTTCGAATAACAAGTAAGCATTAGGAAAATGAAGAGTGGGGGAAGGTTTTTATGGCATAGATAGGAGCTGAGCCCTGGAGGTGAGAGAGGGCTTCAGATGGCTGAGGTCTGTAACACAAAATAGCTAGAAGCGTACAAGGGCCAGATAATGAAGGCTTAACAGAATAACTGTGGAATAACAAAGTGAGGAAGAACCTTTGAATAATTTTGAGAAAGGACTGACATCAGATTTATGCTTCTGAAAGATGATAGGTGGTACAAAACTGAAAGCACACAAGGCCATTTACTATTTTTTGTTTGTTTGCTTTGTTTTGCCAAATTATAAATGGTATGGGCCTGAAACAAGGAAGTGGCAATAGAAGTGGTAAGATTCTAGAAAGTTAAGAGTAGACTATAGAGAACACAGATGAAGAAGCACACTTTAGGATAAAGAAGATGAGAGTTCCATTTTGAACAAGTTGAATGGTATGTTCAAAGTAAACTTGTTGAGTAGGCAGATGGGTATATGAGGCTAGAGATAGGACTTGGAATAATCAACCTATAATGGCAGTTGAAGCTATAGATTGATGACTACAGGGTGTCTCAAAAGTCTCCATAAAGGAAAAATTTTGTAAAATTTCATAATGAATATTTTGTAAGTAAATGAACATTTAGCTACAATTTCTTGTCTTCCCTATGTAGACTTTCGGGACACCCTGTAGATTAAGAGGGTAGAAGATGACATATGGGAAAGCAGCATCATAGCATCATTGGATAGTACAGAGGAGGACAGACAACTGTGAAGTAGTGACTAGAGAATAGGAAGAAAAACCAGGAAGAACTTAGAAATCAAGGTAAAAGAAGGACTTATTTAATACTATTAACTCAGGATTCCCTAGCCCTTGAAATCTGACGGATGATGAGATCACTAATGAAGGTATATGCCACTTAATTTAATAAATTTTACTTAAAAAATTAAAATGTCTTTTAAAACATTCAGTGCAACAAATTTAATATTTGCACCCTATCTTACTATTTGATAATATGACTTACAGGAATCTAATTAGTCAGACTTACAGTTTTAGTGACTAGAAGATGAACTAAGATACTTTTCCCTTCTCTGTCAGTGAATTAGATCATGGATTGACAATTTTTAAGGTAAAAACAATCTCTAAGAAAAGGTTAAGCATTTTATTTAGTTTTCTGATTTTTTAAAAATAAGCAATAATTGTGAAGGGAGGGGAAAGGAATATTGTAATGGGAGAAAATATTGATCTCTTGTTTTATTTTTAGTGTGGTGATTCTATTTTTGTTTATTTTACTATTTAAATTGTTGCCTTTTGAAGTGATAAAGCTATTGTACTGTATATTTAAGTATATTTATATGATGAAAGCCTGGTGATACTTAAGATTCTAGAAGCAAATAGCAGATTGTGTACCATTAATGAGAGAAATGATAAACTTTGAATAAAATGTGTCTGGAAAATTTGATGTCTAACACTTTCTCTTCTCTTTCATTAATTTGTGTTTTCAATCTGAAAAAGATTTTGTTGAAGCTTATAGTGTTTCTCAGATATATTTTTTATAGACTAGAGTATAGAAGTTGTCTGGAGTATGTATGTTGATCTTATCTACTGGATATAGGTAGGGTATGTTTTATCTCTTTAATTCATTTTGGATAGCTGTTGGTACTGGTTAGAGAGGTTTTATTCTCAAGTTAATGAGTGTTTCAGTTCAGCACCATGCATATTTTATAAATACATTTATCTTCTGTCCTAGATTCATAATTGTGTGATGAAGGGAGGTAATTGTTAATAAATATAAAGTGAAAGAATTTAAATTTGCTGTGATTTTTGAGCAATATCAAATAGTTTTACCTAAAATACGTAATTTATAGTGATTTTTCCACCAAGCATTGTGTTTTCTGAAATGTATTAAATGCTCTTCTTTTTCCGATACCACCTAGTTTAATTGGGGTGAATATTAGAGAAATTAGAATGTTATTTCAGTTTAATGAACACCTTTTTTCTCTTCTTAGTGAATATAGTGCCTTAGATATAGTCCAAAACAAAGATTTTTTGTTTAGAAAAGAAACATTTTAAGGAATGTATTGGTCAATTTTTGTGTTACCTTGTGGTCTGTTATTCTAGTACCCATTACTCTTCTGGCATAAACAATTACTGTATCTTCAAGGCTACTGAATTAGATTTTAAGTTTCACTACATGATCCATTAACAAGTCAGTTATTTCCCCCCTTGTCAAAGGCTTCTAATTGTTTCATGTTTGTATATACACACAATACATTTTCCGTGTTGTTTTACTTTGACATGTCTTACCTGAATATTTTCCTCTCTCCTCACTTTCCATTTCTTGAAATCTGTGTAGGTTTGCCAAAGAGCTGCCTTCTGAAATGTACAAGCAATTGTTCTTAAAGGATAACCTGAGTTGGACCTAGCCTGAATGATGGAGAGAGTACTTGATAGCCATTGAATTATTGAAAGTTAAAGCAAGATTGTTGATCTACTTGATAGCTAAGAAAAGGAAAATGGTGTCATTTAAGTAACATTTCTTTGATTATCTTTGTGCTTGCTTATGATAATAATTGAGTGATAAGAGGTGATAAAGTGATTTTTAAAAGTATAAGAATTGTGGTATTAAGGATCATGATGGTATGCTAGGAAAGAAAGCCAGATATTCTTCAGTGAAAACTAGATATAATCAGGTGTTGGTGGTGTTCAGTAATGATTAGGTTTTCTAACCATATACTAAAATGACTAAAAGACCTTTATTATTGACATCCCTGGAGGGAAATAATTTTATGTAGAAAATCTGAAACTTTCTAGCTTCTTCTCCTCTCTGAAATAATTGTTTTTATAACATAATTTTTGATAACTTGATTTTTTTAGGAATTAAACTGTTGTAGGATAGATGGTACTAAAAGAATTTCATGCAAGTAATGGTGATGGCATTTATCATGTGTATAGTTGAGTTTATTGGTGAGAACTTATATTGTTTCTGGAACTGGAAGATCTGCAATCTAGTACTCCTTTGTTAATTATATCTTCGGGGAAGTTAATTAAACGTTTATGGCCCTTATTCCTTTATTATACCATAAAGAACCTGCTTGCCTGATGACTAAGGGTTAACTACTTATTTCTGCCTGTCCCCAATTCTTAAGTGTTTAAGGAGCACCTGCTACATGCTAGGCACTGTTCTAGGTATTCAGAATACTTCACTGAACAAAACAAACAATTTATCATGGAGCTGAAATTATATTTTGGGATATAAACAAACAGTACACAAATGTATATGTCAAGTGGTAAGAGCTGTGGAGAAAAATAGAGTGGGTAAAAGGGAGACTAAGGAGTGGAAGGAAGCAGGTTGCTTTTTTGCTATTTATAGGAAACATCTGTTTGATAAAGTGTCATTTAAGCAGAGAAACCTGGAAGAAGTGAGAGTGAACCATGAGGAAGAGCATTTTAGGCAAAGAACAGCAGGAGCAAAAACTCTGTGAAAATCTGTTTGACGTGTTGAAGTTTCATAAAGTTTCATGTGGATTGTGCTGAATGAGTAATCAATAAGTTACATCACTTCCCTGAGCCTCAGTGTTCTCATTTTGAAAATGGGGCTATGGTGAGAAATTTTACTTGCCATGTAGAGTTGTAATGACTACATGAGGTAATGCATTTACAGCAATTAGTAATATGTCTTAGAGTGTAAATTGGATCATGTCCCTGCCTTGCACTGACTCCTCATTGGCTTCCTTTTTCACAGTGAATAAAATCCATGCTCTTTACTTAACTGTCTCTTTAGCCTCATCTTGGACAGTTCTCTTTCTTACTTTCTATGCTTTATCCAGTTTGGCCTTTGAGAACAAGCCTGGTTCTCACCTTGGTCCTCTGTGGTTGAGCCTTCTCACACCAGCTTCTTTGCTTCTTCAATTCTTATCTTCACAGAAAGGCTTTCAGTGACATATTAGCTTGGATGTTTTAACAGAGAGCCAAAGGAATAATGGCTTAAATAAGAATTTCTTTTTTCTCTTTTATATACGGGTAAGTAGATAATCCAAAGCTGGAATGACACTGCTATTCTAAGACAAGTACAAATGGTAAATTATTTCATGTCTTAGGGCTTCAGATAGTTGCAGCTAGGTTTCTTAATCTGCCATACCTTCTAAACTTTTATTAGGTTTCTGTTAATACAGATCTGCTCACTAACTGATTTGTTTTTGAAAGGAGATGTTAACAGATTCCCAAGAGGTGAAAAGCAGCAGAGATACTCATTTTAGTGTTTTAAATGTCATTTGCAGAAGTTTCAGCATTATCTTGTGTTCCTTATAGTATGTACCTTAATAGCCTAGTGCAGTTTCTAATTGTAGTTTGTTAATGCTTTAAAAAAAATGTTGTTCTCTTACTAGGCAGAAACCCTTCGTAAAACAAGAAAGAGCTTGGAATCCTTAAAGTTTCTCACATTTGGATTTCATAATGATGTTTTAGCTTTGGCATAGTAAAAAAAAAAACTAAGACTGAAATGAAGTAGTGGTATAATAACTTTATACTGCTTTTTCAAAGAGGTAGACCGTACTACCTACCCCTCTTTAGACTTCGGTCTACTTTGTTGGTTCTAGCATAGGATTGTGGTATAGCTTGAGAAGAGAAAAAGTGGTGAAATTTAAAGTTGCTGTACTTCTGTAGGCCAGTATGGGATCTTCCTTGGCTAAGATGGCTTAATGAGTTGCATATTGTGGGTGTGTGTTGGGAGTAAGTCTATTGCACTTCCTTGTCTTATGTGGCATTCTGGGTTGATGTGACCATGTTACTTTAAGATGTACCCTTTCTCCAGTACTCACCCGATTCATTTAGTAATTCTTGAAACTTTTTGGGTGATGATTAACTTTAGTGGAGAAGGCATTAAGTAATTGACTGGACTTGACAAGGTGTGCTTTATATATAAAAAGTTTCTTTAAGTTGTTTAAAAGTAGGCAGAAAAAATTCTGCTCATCATAACTAATTCTCAAACATTTGCAAGAGTGAAGTCTCTTAGGAATAGCCTGTGAATAACCAATCTGATCTGTTATTACCAAAAATACTTATGTAGTACAAGGTGAAATGTTACAGGGTATTGTTATACAGTGAAGTAGACAGGGGTAAATAGACTGTTGAAAGACAATTTTATATCCATCTTTTGCATTTCTGTGTTATCTTGCAAGTAAAGCATTGACTGCCCTTTGTTCTAGACTATCTTTTCAAGGATGTTTGTACAGTGAACAGCCATGGAAGTTGGAGATAGTGTCTTCCTCCTGAGGAAAGGGCAGGCATGTTTGCTGCCCATTATCAAATATTTGCGTTCTCTAAGTTCGGAATTCGCTTGTATTGCAACCCCTGCTTTCTGCAGTCATTCAGGTGGGCCTGTCTTAGTATGTATAATTAGGTAACTAGAAAAGAAAGGAAAAGTAATTGTAAAAATTTAGGAGAATTCTCTAATCTGATGGCTTTGCAAGTGTTGGTAAGTTTGCTTCACTTTAAAGAACTAACAATAGAGATCTCAGACCACGTATTATAGCTGTGGTTTAAGCAAGGAAGATGATGTGCAACTCTAATAGGCAAATCCACACTCAGTGAAAAATGTCTTTCAGTCAAAAGATTGGAGGTATGTGTATATTTAAGATATATAAATATTGCTTTGATTCCCTACTGGAACTGATTTTTCTTTTGAGAAGCTATTTGTGCTGATCATGTAGGATAAAAAGGTTTTACCTGAAGTTGAAGAAAAACTATTAATATAATGTGCTTTATTGATTTTTTTTTGTACATGTGATTATTGTAAGTTGCCTCACGTTATTTTTTCCCCCTTTAATATATTACTCTGAAGACAAATGCTAGTGTGGACCTTAAAGTTGAGGTGGTACCTTACAACTTATATTCTTTTGCTTTGTAGGGATTATGTGGCAATATTTAGACAAGAGGTAAGACTGCTGGCTGTTAGTATAATATTAGAGTTTTAAGGAATCTCAGTAATAGCCATTTTAGCCTCATAATTTTACTTATGAGGAAACTGAGGTCAAGAGATGTAAAATAGACTGTATCTAGTTCTCAGTAGAGGTGTGGACTTGAAATGAGATTCACTGATAGCAAGTCTAATGGTGTTTATATTTCATCATGCTGTATCAGGACAGGAATAGTGAATGCCTTGAGAATGGGTATTTCATGGGGATGAGACAGTATGGTGGTATGAAATGACTTGCCTCCTGAAGGCCCCATCTCCAGATACTACCACATTGGGGATTAGGGTTTCAACATAGAAATTTTGAGGAGGACACGAATATTCAGTCCATAGCAGTGAGGAATCAGCTTTTTATACAATACTTAACTGTTTAAAGGTCTAAATATTCCCCTTGACTCTATAGAAAGCCACTACCTTCTTGATGAACTCCTGCCTTTTTACTCTTTCATCAGATTTGGCTTGAGGGGAGAGGGATACTTTTGACATTTAGAAGGAAGAACAAAACAGTAAGCTCTCCCTCCCCACCCCCTTTAAATTTTGTTTTCCTCTAGGGACATACAAATTAAGTTTATGGTTAGTTTTTGGGCAGATCATACAGATTGACACAGTGGAAATAACAGAATTTCTTACTGGAACCTCAAGATAGGAACCCACTGTATGTTAGTACTGTAAATACTATGTATCGGCTTAGGACCATGTCTATCTACCTGTCATACATTTTAGTCCTTTCATGCTATAACGGATGTGTAATTTATAAAGAAAAGAGGTTTATTTACCTCACTGTTCTGCAAGCTGTACAAGAAGCATGGCACCAGCGTCTGCTTGGCTTTGGTGCTGCGTCAAAACATGGTAGAGAAGGTCAAAGGGGAGTGGGCACGTGTGAAGAGGGACCAAACCAGTGGGTCTTCTTGGCTTTATAACAACCCACTTTTGAGGGAACTAATTCATTCTCACCAGAACTAGTATAACAAACTACTTTTGAGGAGACTAATTCATTCCCATAAGAACTAATCCCATCTAGCCAGAGGGAGAACTCACTCACTACCTCAAAAATGGTGGCAGCACCAAGCTGTTCATGAGGGATCTGCCTCCATGACCCAAACATTTCCCTCGACGCCCCACTTCTCAACACTGCCACACTGGGAATCAGATTTCAACATGAGATTTGGTGGGAACAAACAAACCGTATCCAAGCCATAGCACCATATCACATTTTTCCAAGTATTATAATCGGATTTTAAGCACTTTTTTCTCCTTTAAAACTTTGAATTCTGATACTACTAAATTCATGGGCAGTCCTTCTGGTCCAATTTACTTGAAAGATTTAAGATTTAACCTAGTAGCAGGAAGGGCAGGTTCATTTGCTCACAAATGAAACAAGAGATCATTAAGTTTAAATGATTCAGTGTGAATAACAAGTACATCATGGAAATTGATCACGATGCTATCATAATTGATTTCTTTCTAAATGGAACAAGACCAGTTTGTCATCTTTAAGGCAAGTTGATGTGTCTTAATCTGATCTCTAATTATGGTATTTCTAAATAGAAAAAATTCACACTACTATTTTTTCTAATGGTTTTTATTTGGTGAAATACATATAAAATTTGCCGTCTTAACCATTTTCAAGTTCAGTGGTATTAAGTACATTCATAATGTTGTGCAAACATCAGCACCCTCTGTCTCCAACAGTCTTTATCTTGTAAAACTGAAACTCTATACCCATTAAACAACAACTGCTCATTCTTCCCTCCCCTAGCTCCTGACAGCCATCATTATATAATACTTTCTCTCTATGATTTTGACTATTCTAGGTACATTATAGAAGTAGAATCATATGGTATTTATCTTTTTGTGATTGGCTTATTTCAATTAGCATAATGTCTTCAAGGTTCATCCACATTGGTAGCATATGTCAGAATTTTATTTTTTACGGCTGAATAATATTTTGTTGCATATATGTGTACCATACTTTGCTTATCCATTTATCTGTCGATGAGTTGCTTCCACATTTTAGTTATTGTGCATAATGCTCCTGTGAACATGGGTTTACGGATATCTCTTCGAGACCCTGCTTTCAGTTCTTTCGGTACTTACCCAAGAGTGGAATTGCTGGATCACACAGTAATTCTATTTTTAATTTTTTGAGGAACCACCATACTGTTTTCCACAGTGGCTGTACCATTTTACATTCCCACCTACAGTGCACAAGGGTTCTAGTTTCTCTACATCCTCACCACACACCATGTTTTAATATACTTGTTTTGGTAGGAAGAAACATTAGTCTTGTTGTTTACACCCTTTTTACAGTCACAACATGTTTGTATAATTAGGAATTGAGTTTTGACTGCTGTGAAAACCCAAGATGTGTGTTATGAACAGTTGAGAATAGTATTATTCACACTATGCTAAGTGCTGATTTAGTGGGTGTAAAGAAAGATTTAGATCCTGTTGTTGGATTCTTAAAGTATAAGAAATGCTTTTAGGAAGAAAATGGCAGAGAAGTAAGGTAATAGAAATACCTTGCTCTTTCTATCCAGTATATTGTTCTTTTGAGAGCTTTCTTATTTTAGAGCAGAGGAGCATCAGAATTTTACCAGTTCTAATTGCTTTTCTGACTAAGGGATGGAGGTACTGAATGGACCCTCATCAGTGGTTATTTTTTATTTTTTAAAAGGCCTAATTGCATATTTAAATGTGAATTGTCAAATCCAAGATACACAAACTTGAATAAAATAGGCCTCTTCTTACATTGACTTAATTTTTTTTCTTTCATTCTTCCAACCTCTCACACCTCCTTCCCCATCATCTCATTATCATTAATGGAATATACTTACTATGCAATGTATAGTGCTACTGGGAATATAGAAGAATAAATGAATGACTTCCCTTTTTATGACTTATTTGTGTTCTCTGCTTGAAATATGTTCCTTGCCATTCTTTGTTTAGCTAACTGCCACTCATCCTTTAGGTTCCAACTTAAACATTACTTTCTATGAGAAGCTTCCTATGACTTCATGTAAGGTCCATGAGATCATGGACCCACGTGTATTTTATGTACTTTGATTCTCCAGAAGGTAGTATAGTGCTTGGCACATATCAGGCCCTCATTAATTTGTGTAAACTGATTGTCATCATGGAGCTTTGGATCTAAGGGACAAGGCAGGTGGATAAACAATATTTAGAAATACAGGGCCGGGCGCGGTGGCTCACGCCTGTAATCCTAGCACTATGGGAGGCTGAGGCGGGCGGATCGCTCAAGGTCAGGAGTTCGAAACCAGCCTGAGCAAGAGCGAGACCCCGTCTCTACTAAAAATAGAAAGAAATTAATTGGCCAACTAAAAATATACACATAAAATTAGCCAGGCATGGTGGCACATGCCTGTAGTCCCAGCTACTTGGGAGGCTGAGGCAGAAGGATTGCTTGAAGCCCAGGAGTTTGAGGTTGCAGTGAGCTAAGTTGACGCCATGGCACTCAACACTAGCCCGAGCAACAAATAGAGACTCTGTCTCCAAAAAAAAAAAAAAAAAAAGAATTAGCACTGATCCATCTACATGCTTACTTATTTTTTCAAGCAATGTGTTGGTGTTCTTTTCCCTAGTATTGCTTATGACCAGTGGCTGAGAAAAGTTAGACTTCTGAATGCTTGGATTTTATTTTATAAGCAATGGCGATTCATTGAAGCTTTTTAATCAGGACGACCATGACATGATGAAATTTTTGTTATAGAAAGTTAACTGTAGTGTCATGGAAATTTGTACTGGAATGAAGGAGAGATTGAAAGCAGGAAGACCTATTAAAAGACCATTGAACTTTTTCGTGTGAAAGATAAAAAGAGCTTACCCTTGGGCAGTGGGAATGAAGAGAAGAGCATGGGTTGCAGACATTTTGGAGGAGGAAATACAGAAAAGACTGAATGAGTAAAGGTACAGTTTGACATGGTTAAGATGTTCAGAATCAGAGAATCACACAACGGCAAACACCTAGAAAACGCATCCTATAGTTGGGGGGTGAGGTGTGAAGAGGGAGGAAGGGGAAGGGGGAAGAGAGAAGATAAGAGATTTAACCATCTAGGATGGATAGTTCAATTAAATTCAACATAGAAGATTTGAAATTGCAGGTTCCCTGCAAAGTGTTATGCTGCTAGTAAAAGGTCTATAAATGTTTATTTGTTGAGTAAATGAGCAAATTAACAAATCAGGAAGTCTCTATAATCTACATTTGTCTCTTCTAGACTTCTACCTTTGTTGTCAAATAGTTAAGGCCAACTGATAATGCTGTACTTTAGCTCAAGACTTTCTAACTCCTTCATATAAACATAACTGATCATTATTCCCTTCATAGAAATTCTTCACATATTTGATGGCTATGTTGAAATGACCCTTTAACTTTTTCTGTTCTGAGCTAAACAGCCATGATTTCTTTAATGTTTCCCTGTGGGATATTTTCGCTCCCCTTTTTGTCATTTTTCTTTGAATCTTTTTCTGTTTTTCTACTTTTTAAACATATAGTGGGTCAAACTTGATAAAATGTCTAAGTTCAGGAATGTAGAATTATATGAACTTATATAGAACTTTTCCTCTTTTAAGTGCTTTCAGATCAGTCTTAAGTTAGTCTGAGCACATGTCAAGAAATTGAGGCATTGATTTCAGTCCTGGCTGTGCCTCTAACTTGGGCAAGTTGACTTGAACATACCATTCCACCATCAAGAGGCCTCAATTTTTTCCATAAGATACGGAATTTGAAATTGATAATTTTCAAGATACAATCTAGTTCTAAGATTCAGACACAGTAAAATGTTAAGACAATGAAAAATATAGGGGTTTGGAGTCATAATTAATGCCTTCATACTTCTTATGTGGGTAGCAGTTAGGGGATACAGTGGTAAACAAAACAGAAAAGGTCCTTACCCTCTTGGGCTTTAAGCCCAGTGGGGAAGCAGTCATTAAATACCTTTGCTATTAAATATGGTTATAAATTATCAAATTCTATAAAATATATGGTACTTTGAGGAAATATAAGAGGCAGACTTACTTTAGATACAGAGTTATATGAAATGAGAATACTAGGTAGGCTCTACACATGAGTGTAGAGGATACTTTTGGTTGACTAGCATGACTACATGTTTAGAGAAAGTCAGGAGGATATCCAGGAATGCATACTTGGGAATTGCAAATATAGCTCCCTTTGAAAGCTGCACTGAAACTTTGATCCTATTGCAGATTTGGTATAAGTTCAAGATAAATTTCTTCTTAATTGAAGGAGCATTTGCCAACCTTGGTATGATAATATTGTTCTAAATCTGTATATGTACTTTGTTTTATATTTATTAAATATTTATTATATATTGGGCCCCAATACAGATGCCTAACAGATGTAACTGTATAGAAGAAAAGATCACCATGTCCTCTTAAGTTCTTTAAAAGTTGTCAGAAATCTCTCATACTACTAATAATATACAGAATATTTCCAAAGCACCAGGCAATCAGAAAGATGCTGTTCCATATTTGAAGTATCCAGAATAGGTCTGAAATGTACTTTTTCATGCATTCTACACAAATATCTAAATTAGGTTATCAGCTTCTGAGAGTTTAACATCTTAAATCCATAGGTATTAGAAAAGGCATTAGAAAATCTCCAGATTAAAGAATGCTGTCACCTGTGTCACTGATGAGTTACTGAGGAATACGTAAGTCTCTAGGTGTGAAGGTCTCAGTCTTTCTTCATTTTGGATAGAGGCTTAACCCACCTCATAAATAAATAAATAAAAAAAATAAACTTTAAAAAAATGAATGAAGCCTACTTACAGATTTTTTTGTGGACATGACCTTGGAGCTTCTAATTCTAGCCTTGAATGAAAAAGGCCTATGCCCCAAAATAAAATAATTAAGGGAAAATCATGTGGATGGCATGAGAAGAACATTTCATTATATATTTTTTAAGTAAGCTGAAAGCTGTTATACTGTTCTGATATCTGAATTTGTTCCTGGTTTAATGGCATCTGAGCTATCTGATTGAGGATGCTTTGTCCATGTTAAATTCCAAGAAGGGAAGAGAACTAGATACTACTTTATAGAAAAATGGGGTGATGATTACAGAGGGGCAGTTGGTCCTAGGGGCTTGCATCCCCCTGCTGCTAACCACATGCAACAGAAAATAAGTCTAAATGCCAAGGATCCTAACTCTAGCACTCCTAATTGCCAGGCATAAGTTCTTCTTTACCACCAGAAAAACCACTAGATGGTGCTCTTAGTCATCCCTTCTAATGACACATCTGGTCCATACAGGATACATTCTTTGCCTAGCCAAAATTTGAGTTCTAACTAGCTACTTTAAATCTTCAGATCTAGATAGAAATGGAATTGTAAGAAATGTCTTCAATAGCCAGACTATTGGCATTCATTTTCAGTCATTTATTTAGTTACAAAATTATTCCATTCTGTATGCACCTGCCTTATCATCTGCAAGCAAGGTCTTGAGACTTTAGCCTAGTCTCCTCACCCTCCCTTTCAATCTTTAGTCAAGCTTTCAGTCTATTCACTCTGAGGACTCCATGGATACTCTTTCTTCCTCTTCAGCTTCCCCTGTGGCAATTCTACCTATCCTATGTAGATGTTTTCTATATTGACATTATAAGCAATCCACATTCTTCTTTATCTTATGGTAAAAATAACGGTCTATGTAGGACAAGATTTTTCAAGGACTTTATTCCCTCTGAGTTTAATTTTCAGGGTAGATTTTATATTTTCCCATGTCAAGATAAATACTTATGGCCTGACATCTTGGCAGTCTTCCTTCCTGCTTGTACCAAACCCTGTGCATCTTGTATAGATCCTGAAGGGCAGGAAGGAACTGTTTTCCTATTTTAAAAAAATTTTTTTATATATACAAATAACTCATGTTTTTTCCTGCAGATATTCCTCACTCTCTTGAAACTTCATAGATTGCCAGTTTGGAAGATACTTTTTTATGATCACAACTTACACAGCTTGTATTACATTTTGTTCTTAGTATCATCTAAATTGATTCAGACTGTTCTTCCCAGTTAGGCTGATATAGCAGAGTCTTACCCTGTTGTTATAATAGACCTTCCCAATAAGATCAGACACCTCCTTCTTTAATCTTTTTTTAGAGTATTTTAAAACTTGGAATCATATATTGTTATTATGTTTTATATTATAGCAGAAAATAAGAAGAAATTACTCTCATGAAGTCATTTTATTTTTAGAAAGGAAATAGTCGAATTGTAGGCATTAGGAAAAAACACAAAGATTTAGAATAGCTTTCTTTAAAAAAAAAACTTTATAAAGCCTGGAAATTACTTTAAAATATCTTATTGGAAGAGTAGGATCAATGTGTGTTTTTAAAAAATACCCATAAAGGCATGGCTAAATGATAAAGATAGTATAATAGGGAAGTAGGTACTTTTTTTAAAATTAAAAGATATCCAAAAGGAAGAAAATAAGGAAACCCTAAAATATGACAAATTATATAGGAAATGAGAATCTGGATGAGCCAAGAAGGACTTTGAAGACAGTTTACATCAAGAGACTCTAAAAATTAGCCACCAATTCTTTAAAAATTTTAAAGGTTGAAATCTACCTCAAGAATTATTGGGACCACTAGACAGTATTAGTAAAAATGAATTATTTGTATTTCTATTTATTTATTTAACATATGTTTATTGAATACTTCCTATTCAGTAGGCATTAGGGTATGTAAAGGTAAAAGAAATCTCTACTTCCCAGGAGGTTCTTGTTTAGTGGAAGAATATACAATGTCATTTTTGTTGAAGAAAGCATTGGAATATTCTCACCCACTCTTAATTATTTTGATATAAATACACTAAGTGCACAGAATGATCTAGATTTGTACTGTTCGGTAGCCACATATGGCTATTAAATTTAAATTAAAGTAATAAAACTAAAAATTCTGTTTAGCATAGATATAAAACATTTTCATTATTGCAGAAAGTTCTATTGGACAGCATTAATCAACAAGCAAGATAATATATCAATTACCAGTACTGGATGGCATTCCCTTAGAATTTATAATTTATATAATTTATTCATTTTTTTCTTCATTCACTTAAGAAACTTTAACTGAATACTCAATTATGTGTTTATTCAGGCATTGTGCTAGGTAATAAGGCTATAGAAACAAAAGTACAGTTTCTACCCTTAGGGAGTTCATGGTCTGGTGGGAAGTCCCAGACAGGTAAGCAATTATAAGGTAGTAAAATGAGTGCTATAGTCAGGCTATGCACAGGAAGTTGAAATAAGAGCACAGAGGAGGGACCTAATCTAGTCTGCAGGGATAAAGCTTCCCAGGGTAGATAGTGATTCAATTGAAGGGTAAGTAAGAGTTATCCAGATGGAAAAGAAGAAGAGGAAAGATGCTCCAGGCAGAAGGATCAAAGGCACCATGGAAAGAGATTGGTATATGCAAGGAAGTGCAGGTAGTTTGGTGTGGAAAGAGTTTAAGGTGCCCCTAGGGAATTGGTAAAAGATGAGACTAGAGAGGTAGGCAAAGGCCAGATTACAGAGGACCATAGTCTTGTTTTATTGTAAGGTGATGAGAAACCATTGAAGGATGTTAAACTGTGAAGTGGCACAAATCACATTTACATCTTACATAAATCATACTGGGAGAAGTGGATGGAAGATTGCACACAAGAAGCAGGAAGATCAGATAGGAACATGTTTTAGTAATCCAAGCAAGAAGTAATAATAGTTTGAACTAAGGTAGGGACAGATGAAGACTCAAGATGTTTTGGGAAGTAAAAACAACAGGATTGACTGCATTTGAGTTTTAAAGAAATAAAGGGGAAAAATAGGAAGCTGTTAATCAAATTGAATAGCTTATAATTACAAATGTCCTCTGTGCCAGATAATTATCAGATTGCTAAATTGCCTCCTATATCTAAAAAATATTTGAGAAAAAGCCTTGAGAGTTATAATCTAGTGAGTTTCACTTCTGTATTGGTTAGGTTCTTGTGAGAAGTGGTGTAAAAGATGAGAGGTTGAATACTTAATCAGATGCTGGATTGAATGCCAAGAGACCTAAATTAGCTATGTGATCCCAGGCGAGTCATTTCACTTTGAATTTTTCTACCCTGTAATATGAAGGACTCAGTAACTTTTAAACTGAGTCTTCAGGGGACTGTTGGTGGTATTTCAAAGAGGATGTATCTTCTAGTTGCAAGATTTTATGATCCGTCACCTGCATGTCCTGTTTATTAAAATAAATTATTGTAATACTCAGAGCAGATGGTATGTGAGATAGTGCTTTGTACATTACAAAGTGCTATTTAATATATAAATTTATGGTACTGTTATAATTTTGACACTGAGCTCTTTGGTTTGCTGCCAAGCCTATGGGGCTTAAACTGTGGTATCTTAAATGAGAACCAAGGGAAAAGAAAAATGACAGGTTATTTTTAATAAATAAAAATTCCAGGAGATTAAGTAGATAATAACTGTAAGTATAATTGAAATTGAGCTGATTTTTATGCCTGATAAAGTGAGTCTCCCGCCATTATAGGAAGTCTTTATTTACAAGTCTGTGTATATGTACACAGTGACCATAGAAGATAAGCTAACAAATATAGCCT
The DNA here is from genome assembly GCA_963574885.1 of Lepilemur ruficaudatus. Classification (NCBI taxonomy): domain Eukaryota; kingdom Metazoa; phylum Chordata; class Mammalia; order Primates; family Lepilemuridae; genus Lepilemur; species Lepilemur ruficaudatus. Next base: position 16,502 of record CAUYRT010039232.1, on the reverse strand, counting down.
TGGTTGGAAAACACTAGGGATTCGTAGTAAACTGTTACTTAGAGACAGTAGCCTGAGACCCTGGCCAAAAACGCCAATAAAACGTTGGCTTGTCTTAAGAAAAGCATTTTTAAAATTAGCCTTACTTTTAACAGGTTATTACAGGTTTGCTCATCATTATTCAATTAAAATCTGATGGTACTAGAGAAAGATAACTCAGTTATCTAGGACATGGCAGAAGGTGATGGAGATGCCACTGTATGAAAGTGTATCACTTTTCATTGAATGAAAAACAGTGATATGAGTAAATTATAAATACTTAAAAATGTGACTAGATTTGTTCACTAAATCTTGATTTTCTGGAAAGAGGGGGCCTGAGAATGATGAGTTTAGTTAACTATCTAGTGACTATAACTACCTAACAGAGAACCAAGAAGTAAGGGGGGAAAATGGTACATCTCTGAGTAATCCAAAGGTTACTCATGCTCAAAGGTACATACACTGAAAGGTATATATAAAACTCATAACCTTACTAGTAGTGGGAGGGGCCCTTGCATAGGCTATATTTGCTCCTACTTTAAACAGAATTGTAGCAGAAAATTAAAGATAACATTAATAAGAGAGATGAGGGAGAGAGCAGGGATTAAGAATATATGTTAAAACTACATATATTTTAACATATATGTTAAAGCATGTTAAAGCATATATGCAGAAGGCAGAAAAATTAGAAAAGCAAGACACAAGAACTCAAATAGCACAGTATTCTGAGCTTTTTAACAAAACAGAAAATGGCTCTTAATACCCTAACAGTCCCCAAGCATTCTACTGTATTGTGTAGAACAAGAAGTATTCTTTTTTTTTTATTTTAGTAGATTTAAGGGGTACAAGTTGACTTTCATTATATGTGTATATTGTATAGTGATGAAATCTAGGCTTGTAGTGTACCCATCACCCATACTCCATAGGTAATTTTTCATCCCTCACCTCTTCCCACCGCCCCCCTTTTGAGTCTTCAGTGTCCATTATATCACTCTGTGTGTCCTCGTGTAGCCATAGTTTAGCTCCCACTTAAAAGTGAGAATGTGCAGCAGGAACAAAAGGTATTCTTAATGGTGACTCAGAGAATTATTAAAAATGTGAATAATAATTAGTATACTCAAAAAATAAAAAAACAAGGGAAGTATATGATATATTTTAGAATTCCATAAAATGCTTAAGATTAAAATTTTTTGATGCTTAAAGCAAAAATTAATATCAGCAACAATAAAAACTTAGTTTGAATTCCTCATTCCCCAAAGATACCAGATAAATTAAGCTATGCTAGGTTTTTATATATTTTTTTAAATTGTTGGTTTTGAGTGTTTCTAAACAGTATTTCACATAGAATACGTGCAATTTAAGAATTATTTTTGTTATTCTAAGAACTATATTGGCCAAAAATTTAAATAGCTTCTAAAATACTAGCTGGGATAAATTCACAAATGAAAAACCTAAAACATTCTCTAAGAAAATCAGAATATTAATGGGATGGGAGAATGATTACAGGTATATCTTATCAGAGAAGCTTTCAGGTAAAATGATAGGGTCTTTTTTTATGAGCCAAGTATTTTATTTTCAAAATAACTAATATTGGAATTTCCCTAAATTTAACCAAACAGGCTATGTTAGTAGTATTAAAATCTTTAAAGCACAAAAATTTAATGAAAATTCTTTTGAAAATTTTAAAACATCTTGTCTTAAGGTGTCTTATAGTTGAGACATGATTCCTTTAGGGAAAAAATAATGAAAAGCATGAACACACATTCCTGCATCATCCTGATTTTGCTATTTAGGACATTTTACCTGTTGTCTACGTGTAAAGCTGACTTCTTACTTTGGTGTCTGCTATTAGCTAGAGGTGGGATTTTTATAGAGCATATTCTGTAACAAAACAGATGTTTTGAAATATGTTGACAGCCACGAAATTGGTATAGTTTCAAAATGCTTCTATAATTGTTCACCTAAGGCTAAAAAGAGTCAGAAAACTTTACGTGATTGAAGTATATTACTACTCTTAAACTTTATGTAGGATAACTCTTCTAAATTTATTGTGATTAAGGATTACATTGATTAAATGGCAGATTAGAAATTTTAAATTATTAAAGTTTTTGTGGTAAGGGTGTGGAGAACATTCTCAGTAGTGGAAATTAAAGATTATAAATAATCTTCATTTGAAATGGTTGTATGTAAATATTATTATAATACTTTTGTAATAAGTAGAAATTAATTCAGCAGTAAAACTCCTGTATAGTTTGCAATCTTGTTTTTATTCTTTTTTTTTTTAAATAGTGTTTGCCAGCTCTGAGCCTGTGCCAGGATTCCAGGGAGATACCCTGCAGCTAGCATTCATTGACCTCAGACAAGTAAGATGTAATAATGTATTTCTCATTTATTGCCTTCTACCTCTTGCCTTTTTTTTTTAATGCTGCAGGAATGCTTATTTGCCTTGAAACAACCTATCTTTAGAAAAATGCTTCCTTAATAACTATGTATTTAATATTTCTCTCTGAATCTAAAATATATTCAGCGTCTCAACTTTATGGAGCGTTCTCATTGGGGAATATTTGATGTAGTTTACCTGCTAAGCATGTGACCATATAATAACTTTGTGCTTTAGTGACACTTGAAGTTTATTTCTTAATAATTTCATTGTCATATGTGAAAATTGGTGGTATTAACATTAATGTGAGGACCCAAGTTAAATGCAAATGTTACAACCTAGAAAGTAACCTCTTGCTTAAAATGCTTTGTCAATAGTAAAGAATGTTATTCTTATAAATTTTCTGTATGGCTACAGAAAGAAGGATAAAATTAGTTTTGAAAAGGTATTGATATATTTACATAACTCTTTTCTTTTCACAGTACTCTAAGTCTAGTAACAAATATGATAATTTTTAAAATCTAGTCATCTTACTACTCTTTGATAGCTCTACTCTGATATTTTCTTTATTTTCCTCCCTTTTTCCATCTCCTCATATTTTTTCTTTTCGTTCCTTTCTTCTTTCCTCCTCTTCTTTTTTCTTTTTTGTTCTTAATCCTGGGATTAAGGAGCTTAATAAAGCAGGGAAGTCACAAGGGTGTGGAGGAGGGGAGGATCCAAGTTAGAGGGTTGGGGAGTGCTAGAATTGACAGTAGGAGTGACCACTGCCCTTGGCAAAAAGAACCCTATGGAGATTGAAATAAAACAAAGCCCTGGTGCTATCAATGTATTGATGGTCCTGTTCCCCTAGGGGATGAAGATGAGGCTTCACCATTGGTATGAGCATACTTTACCATAAATATTTTTTAAGCAGGACCAGTTTGAACAATTAGAGAACTCTGATTTCAGTAAATATTTGAAACTAGAGCTATTTTTGTTCTAATTCCAAACCAGTATTCAATAAATACTTATCATCTATATATTTATTATTTAGAGAGGAGAGATATGGTTGGAATAGATAACAAAAGTAACATAAGAGATAGTTTCATCATTATGAAGCTTAAAAATCCTTTAGAAAAGCAAAATAACCGTGAACTGGTTAGGAATCCTTACAATACAATGAGTATGTGGAAATAAGCGGTATGTTTTCAAGTCAGGTTTAGAAGGAAACTGAAAAGGCCATTCCTGTCTCCAAATTATGTCTTTAAAGCATTGAAAATGGGGCCAGGCGTGGTGGCTCATGCCTGTAATCCTAGCACTCTGGGAGGCCGAGGCAGGCAGATCGCTTGAGCTCAAGAGTTCGAGACCAGCCTGAGCAAGAACGAGACCCTGTCTCTACTAAAAATAGAAAGAAATTAGCGAGACAACTAAAAATATATATATATAAAAAATTACCTGGGCATGGTGGCGCATGCCTGTAGTCCCAGCTACTAGGGAGGCTGAGGCAGAAGGATTGCTTGAGCCCAGGAGTTTGAGGTTGCTGTGAGCTAGGCTGACGCCACGGCACTCTAGCCTGGGCAACAGAGTGAGTGTCTCAACAAAATAAATAAATAAATAAAGCATTGAACTTAAAAAATATGTTCATGTTTACTTCAGTTTGCAATTAGTGCCCAGGTATTATATGCCAAGCAAGGAACACTGTTATGGGTGACCTACATCTATAGATGATTAGCCTTGCTGAGGTGGGGAATATAGTAGAAAATGAAGAAGGTGGTCTTTGTTAGGTCTTTGGACAGTTGAAAAAACTGAGTTTCCTCTCTATCTCAAAGAGTAAAGGTTTTGCTTTTTGAAATCTTTAAATTATCACTGGCTAAATAAATGACTATTATTTTATAGCGACCTGTGATCCTATTTTGATCAAGTGTTTTAAAACCTTTGATATTTGACATACTTCCCCAAATCAAATTTCAAATTCTAAAATTCAGTGGTTTTTACTTAAAACTTTTGGATATTCCCTGGAAGTTCAAGAGAGACATATTAAGCTTATTTGATATATAAAAATCATATGAGAAACATTGCCAAATAAGAAATGGTATTTGACTTTCTTTGAATTATATTTATATAAATGTTATTACTATGTGTTCCAAAATTGTATGAGATTCCTAAAATTCTGATATGTCTTGGTATATGTTACAATTAATTATAATGATGATTATGTTAAATTATATGCAATAAAAATAATATTTCCTTGTCAACTGACGTTTTTAACCATAGCTATTCTAAGTCTTTTGCCATCTACAGACCATTATAACTTTACTCTGATTCTTCTCAAAAACTGGTTTACAGTTGGCTATAATCCAAAATTTGCTTCTTCAAGAAAATTCATGAAAAAGACCCTGACAAAATACTCTTAAATACAGGTTTCTGATAACTTTGGAAATCATACCATTGGACTAGGTAAGAACTTCTAGGACTCTAATTAAAAAGCTGATGCATTCATAAAGATCGCTAACCCAACGTCAAACAAAACAGTAATTAATTACATGGGACTGAACTGATGGCAGACAAAAATGATTTTGTATGAGTTTTTATTTAAAACATTGCTGATTCTTTTTATGTTTTTATTTTTGAGAATTAAGAAAGAAAATTTTAAGCTATTTATAACTTACAGGAATTAGATAAAATATACTTCTGTGAGCAAAATTAAAATATTTACCTTTCTCTCTACCTGATTTCTTCAGAATTTAGAAATTATTCATAAATATTCTTATTTTATGACAATATAATTATATAAGTTCAATAAGAATCTTTTCTTTTGTAACAGGACACATTGAAAACATTATTTTACCAAGACGTTGACTAAAATGTCATATTTTCATCTATGACCAAACTGCTTTGAGGGATTGAGGTTGACTTTATAAAGCCAGTAGACTTTTAAAAAAGACTTGTCTACATGTTTCCCTTACAAGGTTCTTGGCCGTGTGGTTAAATAAAAAATGTCACTTTCTGACAGGCCCAACAACCTCAAGATATTTTGGGGACCTCGAAAAGTGAAAAATTCACTCAATTTGTAGAGATATTACAGGCATAGTCTGATGGAAAATCCTTGGCTTGACTTCTTAGCCTTAAAGTTTTTAAAAGTGTAATCCAAAATTCTTTTTAAAAAGTTTCAGCAAAGCCAACTTAAAAAGAGCCTATATGGCCAATCACTGTTCCTGTTGCACTTTATACAAATAATCAGACCACATATAATAAGACTAAAACTTACTTTACAAAGTAAAGTAAGGGGGGACTAGAAGAAATTATATTTTTTAAAATCCTGTAGTACACCTGTTATTAGATTCTAGCCTTGCCTTTTTTTTTTTTTTTTTTAAGACAGAGTCTCACTCTATTGCCCAGGCTAAAGTGCAGTGAGCTTGCTGCAACCTTAAACTCCCAGCCTCAACTGATCCTCCTGCCTCAGCCTCCCAAGTATCTGAGACTAAAGGCATGTGCCATCATGCCTGGCTAAGTTTTCTATTTTTTGTAGAGATTGGGTCTCACTATATTGCTGAAGTTGGTCTCAAACTCCTGGGCTCAAGCAATCCTCCTGCCTCAGCCTCCCAAAGTGCAAGGATTACAGGTGTGAGCCACTGCACCGGGCCATTATTTTTCAGTTTTTATGTGCCTACAATTTAGGTTAAATTCTAAATTCTTTCCTAGCTACAAGTCTTTAAACTAATGTTTTCAAATTTTTCCCACTTAAAATCACTAAATATTAAATAAAACTGTGCTTTTCTTAAGGTGCTTCAAATGATAGCTAGACAACTTAATATAAACTACAAAATAAAAATCACTACAGCAACTTATATATAAACAGTCTTCATGCCTACTGATATATGGATTCCTCAAAAAAGCTCACTTGAACACCTGATTCAAACCACAATCCAAATAAAATCTGTAAGATTGCCACTGCAATCTGAATATCTTCAGAGACTCAAAAAACTAGTTTATAGACTATGCCAGACATTGACCTTTGGGGTTTTTTTGTTTCCATAGAGATGCCTCTTACTAATAATGTTTGCCTACGTAATATACAGAGGCCTAGCTTTGAGAGCCCATTTGCAATGCCATCTTCCAAAATAAGACATAGTATTTAGTTGGACTGGTGTATTCCCAAAAATAAGAGACTGGTTTGATAGATCTTTTGCCATTCAACCACTAACTTGATTTGTCTCTCCATAGCAACCAACTCAGCTTTTTGTATGTGAAACTTACAGCGAAGTTTCAGACAGATGAAGGTTGAGACTTAGAAACTAATATCCCAAAATACGACACTTTGACATGCTGAACCGAAGAAGAAGCCTCTTTGACCTCCCCCCACTCCCTGTCTCCCAATCCTTTGTCTCTTTCAAAGTACAGGATAAAGTTCTCTTATCTGTCTGAAGTTCAGATCTGCAAAAGAAAAAACAATTACCTCTAGGCCCTTCCCTTGGTTTTCGTTAACTGAACTCATATTGCAAGAAGAAAGACTGAAGTCTGTCAATACACCTGGACAGAATTTTGTCACCAACCATACCCTGTTCTGTGGGCCCAACAAACTTTGTCCCAGCCATTGTATGTTCTTCAAGCCTGTTTAATTCTCCAAAAAATCATTTACTCCCCCCCCCACCGAATTCATCCGCACATTCCCCATTTCCCTTTCCCCTAAGAAAAAAGATATATAACCATCTATACTCCATTGTGTGGTGGGGCAGTCACTCTGTGATTCTCCCCTATGCATGCTAATAAATATGTATGTCATTTCTCCTACCAATTTGCCTTTTGTCAGTTGATTTTTTAGTAAATCTTCCAGTGGCAAAGGGGAAATTTTCCCTTCACCCCTGAAACTCTCAACTTCCACTCCATTTTACCAGAAGATATTCTTTCTATTGGCAGTAGATCCATTTCCTTTAGAAGGAATTCTTTCTATCGCAGTCCTATATCCCTAAACAATATGATTTAATATAGAAAATTGGGTTTTTAGCAAGTTAGAAATAGGATTGATTGTATACTCATTTCCTAATTAGTTTATGGGCATTTTCTGGGGTAAGTTTTTCTATTATAAGGACGTGAATATCTTCTCCATTCCAAAGGACAACTGCAAGAGGAGATGATTTGAAGATAATTTCTATTATATACACATCTGTTCACAGAAAATTTGAAATTTATTTTTTCAGTTTTGTATGAATTTGTGTTGTGTTGACTAGTTTATATGATGTTAACTGGTTTGTAAGTAGTTTATATGATGTTAACTAGTTTGTAGGATTGTGAATAGGACCACATAGCTTATGAAACTGTTGATAAAGATTGTGTTCCTTGGTTTGTCCAGATATTTAATAGATAGGAGGTTGGTTTAATGAAGTTTAATCCCAAGTACTTTCTTTCTTCAAAGACAGTCATCATTTGATAGCATAGAATGCCTCTTTACAAGCATATAGCTCACTAGGGAATCATTACTAAGACAAACTTATAAATATTAATAAACATCTCAAGTCATTGTGGTTGAGTTTACTTTTCAGGTATATGCACTTAGAAGGCATTAAGTCCTGGTCGACTTTTCCTCATCAATGTAATTTAAGAGACTTTTAGGTTAATTAAAATCTATTATGAAACATGTAGAATTATGAATCTTTTACATGTGTATAGTTGTTAGAATAAAAGATTTATATAGAAATAACTATATAAACATAAAATGCAATTTTAAAATATGGTAGTAAATATGCAGTGGAAGTGACTAGTTAATAGAAAATTTTGATGAGCTGTTTTATTACATGTTGATTTTTCTAGTTTTAAAGGGGGCTTAAAATAATTTGCCCTGATCATTACGATCAAAATTTAATTATACTTTATTTTTGTACTTTTGTATTCCAGAATGAAAGAATACAATTAATTCTTATTTTTAGCTGCTGGACCACTGTGGCAAAACTTGAATTTTATGATTTTAGCAGCCTAGATTTAATAAATTGAAAAAGATAGTTATTTTTTTTACCTGTATTTGTATTTTAATTTACAAATAGTTAAGTGGTGAAATGCCAAGTATGGGAATCGGCAAAAAAATAAAACTAGTCTTGAAAACTAAAGTCTCACATGAGGTGATACAAGTTTTTAAGGATCCCTTAAAGTTTCAATAATGCTTTTATGTTCCTGACTTCATAAAGATATTTCATAGCATATTGCTTTAACACTCTTATATGAAGTAGTATTTCACCAAACATAAAGGGGGTGCTAACACCTTTATTTACATTTCAGTTGGGTTTCTGTACTTTTCCTTCTTTTTTTTCAGTCTGTGATCCATTTCTGTCTTAATAGGCTGGCTGACAGTTCTTTTCAAGTATACTTAGAAAGGCAAAAGAGCCCTTTTCATAGTACTTATAAGGGGTCATGCTTCTGTTTTTTAGTTTGAATTTGATACTGCTTCATGAATTGCTGGCTATGAAAGATTAGGAAGTAGGTCCAGTGGTCAAATTTTACCTGCCCACCCGGACTTTGCCCTGAGGTCAAACTCCTGATATTTGCTGTTCTGAATAGAGGAGCTGATGACAAGTATGAGCTGATACAAGAGGAAAGTTAGAACCATATCAAAGCTGAAGGCAAGAGAATTGGGACTCAATGAGAGACTGTAGCTAAAAGACGGATCATCAGGATTGCCTTCTTTAAAGAAAAGGAAATAGCTGACCTGTGAGTGAAAAGACTTTATCATCCTGCCAGTCACATACTTGCTAATGGAAGCCAGTTATCTCAACAACATTTTAAGGCCTACTGCCCTGATAGACAATGTGGAGGATATGCTGCCTTGATCAATTTAAATGTGCTGTTTGAACATGATTTGTTTTTGTAAATTTTTTTATAGGTAGAGCCTATCATCCTCCTACCCCCAGTTCTGAAATTGTCACTAATACACTTATATGTGTTTTCTTTTACAAAGACCATATATTTTGTTAACTGTAATCTTTCAAGTAGATTTCAGATGAATATGTGAAATTCTTTTGACAATATATAAAAAACCTGAAATTTTAAAAACTATTTTACTATAAGATTCTCTGCAAAATATGCAGTATTAAGTGATAATTTTTTATAATTCACTCTTAATGCATAGAAACATTTCACTAAATATCACTGAGAAATGAGATGTCACATAGAACTGAATTTTCCAGGTAGCTAATCACCAATTCCATCAAATGTAGCCATTTTGATGGAAAACTTTAAAAAATATATCTCATCTTCATAGCTACTTACTGAGCATAATTTTCACAGTAGATTAAGCATCCATGGCTTCACTAATACTATACTAAATCCTATTTAACTGATCCTATTTCACTTTGTAATAAGTTACTTAGACTGGTAAGATATCATTGCTTCATTTGACAATATCTTAATAATCTTTTAGACAATATGGAGAAGTTTAGGTAGGTCAAATGATAAAGCAGCAAGGTGGATTTGAAGGTAATAAAACAGTTTTTTGCCCAAAGAATTTCGGCCTATGTGTCATTATGACTTTAGAGCATTGTTTCCCAAAGGGTCTTTCCAGGAACACTAATTTCTCAAGATGAGAAAAGGTTTCTTAAAATAAGTTTGGGAAGCACTTTATATTCTAACCCCTCTTAGAGACTCACCATATTTATTCGAAATTTTAAAGACAAATTCTGGGCCAGGCGTGGTGGCTCACGCCTGTAATCCTAGCACTCTGGGAGGCCGAGGCAGGCGGATCGTTTGAGCTCAGGTTTTTGAGACCAGCCTGAACAAGAGTGAGATCCCGTCTCTACTAAAAAAATAGAAAGAAATTAGCTGGACAACTAAAAATATATGTAAAAAATTAGCTGGGCATGTTGGCGCATGCCTATAGTCCCAGCTACTCGGGAGGCTGAGACAGGAGGATCACCTGAGCCCAGGAGTTTGAGGTTGCTGTGAGCTGGGCTGATGCCACGGCACTATAGCCTGGGCAACAGAGTGAGACTCTGTCTCAAAAAAAAAAAAAAAAAAAAAAAAACATTCTGCAGTAACCCAGCATTCCCAAACTCATTACGGAACACCTCACTCACTTTGGGGTGTATTGTGTGAAACATCTTTGGGAAATGCTGCTTTAAGGAAGACTCTGGCAGTGTCCTCTAGATGTCTGTCTTTGACAGTTTGGGATCAACATATTTTTTAAATAATGCTTTGAATTAAGACATAGAAAAAATATGAAATGTATGTATACATTATACAAAGCTAGGAGTTACCTAAGGTGACAGAAGACAGAATCAAAGTACTCTCAGTAGGATTGAGTGATGAGCCAAAGCCAACAAAGTTAAATTTAGTAAGGAAAATATTGTCTATATTTAACTTTTTTTAAGTTAAATTTTCAGAATTCCAGGATATAGGAAATCTGACATAATATAAAAAATATCTGGAAGTTTTAGTTATCCTCCACACAAACAGTGTGATGGCAATTCTTAGCCTGCATTCATGAAAGTGTGGTACTTGGATCAGACCACTGTGCTTTGGGGCTGTCAAGACTCTGCCTGGAGTAATGTATGATGATACAGACACTCTCAAATTGGAGAACACTTAAGAGAGTTACAAGGCCAGGGAGGGATCAGATACCTTGTCATGTGAGGAGTATTTGTAAAATGTTGGGATATTGAATCTAAAGCCTTAGAGGTGTAGTATAGCTCTGTAGAGGAAAATAAAATATGTAGTTTTTATTAGCCCAAATGTTAGTCAAGCATACCATTTTCTTTTCCCAAATACAATCCTGTTCCATAAAAATTACTTATTTTCCTTACCCTATTTGAGATTAGGCCCTATTTTCAAATATTTGATTTTGGGCAGACTAGGGGAAAGAGGAATGATAATTCCTCTGAATTATATGTAGAGAATTTGAGAGAGAATTTGAAATGTGCAAAATATGTGTAGATCTCAGAGCACTTTTCAAAAGAAATGTTTTATTAAAGTATGATACATATTCAGGCACATCATAAATGTACTATTGCTGATTTTTCAAAAAGTGACTGCATTTCTGTAACACCCAGCTCAAGAAAGAGAACTCGACCAGTACCTTGAACGAAACCACCCACATTGTGTCTCTTTCCAGTCATTATTCTCTTCCCTCTCAAAGGATAACCACTATCATGACTGCTAACACCACAGATAAATTTAGCCTCATTTTGAACTTTGTGTACATGAAACCATGCAGTATAACTTTTTGGTTCTGCCTTTTTTTTCTCAATGTTATATCTTTGAAATTTATCCATGTTATTACATGAAGCGGTGGTTCATTCCTACCCTTTGCCTTGTTTTCTACCCTTATAGAAATATACCATAATTTATGTGTATGTTCCACTATTGGTGAACACGTGAACTGATTTCAGTTTTGCTATTACAAATAATGCTAACATGAACATTCTTTTGCATGTCTTTTGGTGAACATATGCACACGTTTCTGTGGAGTTATATACATAGGAGTGGAATTGCTGAGCCGAGGGTGTATCAGTTTGAATAGTTTTAATAACTGTGATCAGTTTGAATAGTTTTAATAACTGTGAAGCATTTTCCAAAGCTGTTGTACTAGTTTATACTTCAACTAGCAGTATATAAAAGTTCTAGTTACTCTACATCTGTTATTACTTCGTATTGTCTTTTCCTTTTTTAGCCATTCTAGTAGCTGTGTTGTAGTTTTACACTGGTTTTAATATGCAAGCAAATCTTGTTTTCTTGTGCTTCACTTTATTGTGATTCACAGATACAAGGCAGTGAACTTAATTGATAAATTGTGTGTTCTGACTGCCCAACTGACCAGCCATTCTCCTCCCTATTGGGGCCTCTTTGGGCCTCCCTATTCCCTGAGACAACCATATTGAAAAGTAGGCCAATTAATAACCCTACAATGGCCTCTAAGTGTTAAAGTGAAAGGAGGAGTGGCTCATCTCTTTAAATTAAAGCTAGAAATGATTAAGTTCAGTGAGGAAGGCATATAGAAAACTGAGATAGGCCTCTAGTACCAAACAGTTAGCCAAGTTATGAATGCAAAGAAATAGTTCTTGAAGGGAATTAAAAGTGCTACTCCTGTGAACACACAAATGATAAGAAAGTAAAACAGCCTTATTGATAGGGAGAAGGTTTTAGTTGTCTGGGTAAAAGATCAAACTAGCCACAATGGCCCCTTAAGCCAAAGCCTAATCCAGAGCAAGGCCTTAACTATCTTCAATTCTATGAAGGCTGAGAGAAGTGAGGAAGCTGTAGAAAATAAATTGGAAGCTAATAGACGTTGCTTTATGAGGTTTAAGGAAAGGAGCCATCTCCATTACATAAAAGTGCAAGGTGAAGCAACAAGTGCACATATAGAAGCTGCAGCAAGTTCTCCAGAAGATCTAGCTAAGATAATTGATGATGGGGGCTACATTAAACAACAGATTTTCCATGTAGACCCAACAGCCTTCCATTGGAAGACAATGCCATCGAGGAAAAGTCTGTGCCTGACTTCAGAGCTTCAAAGGACAGGCTGAATCCCTTATTAGGGGATAGTGCGGCTGGTGACTTTTAAGTTGAAGCCAGTGCTCATTGACCGTTCTGCAAATCCTAGGGCCCTTAAGAATTATGCTAAATCTACCCTACCTGTGCTCTAGAAAGGGAACAACAAAGACTGCATGAAAGAACAACTGTTTACAGCATGATTTACTGAATATTGTAAGGCTACTGTTGAAACCTACTGCTCAGGAAAAAAGATTCCTTTCAAAATATTATTGCTTATTGACAATACACCTAGTCACCCAAGAGCTCTGATGGCGGTGTACAAGGAGATAAATGTTGTTTTCATGTCTGCTAACACGAAATTCATTCTGCAGCCCATGGACCAAGGAATATTTCAATTTTCAAGTCTTACTGTTTAAGAAAAACTTTTTGTAAGGCTATAGTGCCATAGATAGTTCCTTTGATGAATCTGGGCAAAGTTAATTGAAAACCTGCTGGAAAGGGTTCACTTCACATTATAAATGCCATTAAGAACATTCATGATTCATGGGAGGAGGTCAAAAATATCAACATTAACCGGAGTTTAGAAGGTTGATTCCAACCCTCATAGATATCTTGGAGGGGTTCAAGACTTCAGTGCAGATGTGGAAGTGTTAATAACTGCAGATGTGGTAGAAATAGCAATAGCAAGAGAACTAGAATTAGAAGTAGAGCCTGAAGATATGACTGAATTGCAATCTCATAATAAAACTGGAACGGATGAGCAATTGCTTCTTGTGGATGGTTTCTTGAGATGGAATCTGCTCCTGCTGCAAACATTGTTGAAATGACAACAAAGGATTTAGAATATTACATAAACTTAGTTGATAAAGCAGAGGTAGGGTTTCAGAGGATGGACTCCAGTTTTGAAATGAGTTCTACTGTGGGTAAAATGCTATCAAACAGCATCACATGCTACAGAAGAATTTTCATGAAAGGAAGAGTCAATTAATGTGGCAAACTTAATTGTTGTCTTATTTTAAGAAATTGCCATAGCTACCCCAACCTTCAGCAACCACCACTCTGACCAGTCAGCAGCCATCTGCATGGAGGCAAGACTTTCCACCATCAAAGAAAGATAGCTCACTGAAGGCTCAGATGATCATTAGCATTCTCTAGCAATGAAGTATTTTTAATGAAAGTATGTACATTTTTAAAGACATAATGCTATTGCACACTTAATAGACTGCAGTATGGTATAATTTTTATCTGTACTGGGAAACCAAAAAATTCATGTAGCTCGCTTTATTGTGATATCCACTTTATTGCAGTGGTCTGGAACCGAACCTACAATATCTCCAAGGTAGGCTGGTGTATTTCTTGGAGACTTATAAAATTGAATTCCTTTTCATATGTGTGTTTGATGTTTGAATGTCCTCTTTTGTGAATAACATGCCCAGATTTTTGGCCATTTTTTTCTATTGGGTTGTATGTGTCTTACTGATTTGTTTATTCTGATTGTGAGTCCTTTGTCAGATATATGAATTGCACATGTCTTCTCCTGCTTTGTTGCTTGTCTGTTCCCTCTTAATGGTATCTTCTGATGAGCAAAAGTTCATCAGTTTAATGAAATCCAATTTATTATTTTTTTCCCTTTGTGGTTCTTTTAGTATCCTGTTTAAGAAATCTTTACCTACCTCCGAAATTATAAAGGTATTTTCCCATGTTTTCTTCTATAAGTTTTATTGTTTTACCATTCATTTAGGTTTATAATTCATCTGGAATTGATTTTTATGCATGGTTGTGCGGTGTAAGGTTCAAGATTCATTTTGTTCCCTATGGTTATCCAATTGACCCCGCACCATTTATTGAAAAGAATTGGATGTAAAATAATTGTAAAACATAAGAATGTGAGATACAAATGACACATGCTTCTAATGTACAAGTAAAATGTTTAATGTCTTCCAGTTAACTGTGTGCTTAACATGTTGTCTCTCATAAGCAAATAAGTTGATCGCAGGTTTGTGGTTTTTAAATACCAGCCTATCTATACTCTTATTACGTCAAAGGTATTTTAAAAAATAAAACACTTCAAGAGTAAGTATAACAATATAAGCAATATCAAAAAAAAGAAAAAGCTAAACCACAAGCCCATGAGGACAAGAGTCATACTTTTTTTTGTTCACTGCTGTATATCGGTGGCCTAGCACTATTCCTGGCACATTGTAAGCAATCAGTAAATGTGGAATAAGTGAATGCATATCTTTTAGCTATACTTAAAAACATTTTTTGCTGTACAGCAACACCTTATTAGGAATTGAGGTATTCCACGTAAACTTATGTTCCATATAAACAGACATTCTTTAAAAGCACAAATTTTTTTCTACTTTAATTATTTTTAGTGAGAACATTTCTAAAAATACATTACTCATTTCTCTGCCTTCTGAAATGAAAGTTGTAACAAATATAAAGCTTTCTTGAGTTATCTTGACATTACAGATACTAAAATAGTAATGTAAATTATTTCTTAAGGAATATTGTCATCTGTCCAGAACCAACTGCTTGTCCTTTTATGGATAAAGAAATATTTTGGACAGGGGAATCATAAGAATTTAGACAGGCAGTGTACACCTTAATTAAGTGATTAGCAATGATGGAATAAAGAGCAGAACTTAAGTAAAGCAGCATTTCCTAAAGTGTTGGTTGGGACTGTGAGTCATGAAGAAAGTAAACTATGATCAAATAAGTGTGGGACATTCTGCATTCTGCATATTGTTTCTTTGTTGTAAATTCACAATTCATTAGCATATTAAAGGCTTTGAGAAGTCCTAGAGTAAAGGTGTATCCCATTCCCCCCCAAACCTGTTTGAGGGGTGAATACTTTTTACAAATGAAAATCTCTTACCATCCTGCAAAGCAGGGTTCTATGGCACACAGAAAACAGACTTACCTGGGCCACTAATAATCTGTGATTTCCTAGAACTGTCTGACTAAAACAGAGGATTAAAATAGCAAGTAGACAAGCTTTTCCGTAGATAGATGAAATTTAAATATTAATATGCAAATAATATAAAAATGATGAAAAATAGTAAGTTTTCAAAAATACTTTGTTGAACTTTTTTTAAGCATTCAGATAACTTTATGAAGAATGATAATTACTAAAGGATTAATGCTGCTTAGATGCAGTAAACCAGTCAGTCAGTCATACAGAATAACTTATTTTGAAGAAGCATGAACAGTAATACAGGATTGCATGTGAAGAATGAAAGGATTTGGGTGGAAAATTAAAATACCAGCTCAGGTAGAGTTCAAATCCTAACAGTTGTCAAATTCCTTAGTCAGTCATCAAGGCTATTGTTATTGGGCCACAGTGTGCATACTTTGAAATGAATATATTCATTACTGGTTTCTTTTCCCCTTACTAACATTCTCATATATTATAAATGACATGAGAACAATTTGAAGGGTAGATATTTTATTAATAAAATGATCAAGGTAAATTCTATATATTTCTGTTTGGTATAAAAAGTGTCTCGGCCGGGCGCGGTGGCTCACGCCTGTAATCCTAGCACTCTGGGAGGCCGAGGCGGGCGGATTGCTCAAGGTCAGGAGTTCGAAACCAGCCTGAGCAAGAGCGAGACCCCATCTCTACTAATAATAGAAAGAAATTAATTGG